>JAQBSW010000270.1:207500-233946 GCA_029291075.1 Eudiplozoon nipponicum
TAACTGTATCCAAAGTAGAGAAGTTAGACTACGAGGGTAATTTGCGGTGGTTCACAGGTGTTGGATTATTACAATATGGGCCAAGCCGGTATGCCAGATAAATTGTGTATGTGCAAAATATGTAAACATCAACGCTGAACACAATCTATCTTTTATGCGATTAATTGCCTCTTCAACTTTGCTATGTAGGTGAATATACACCAGTTTCTTATCAATTGTACAAACATTCGCAACGCGTTTCACATCATTATTGTTATACCTATCTATAAAATGCGCTGAGTAATCATTCATGATAAGTACTACGCACAACATCCACGTCAGTCTGCAAAAAGTGGTGAATGAATACACAATGTCTTGCCTAAGCCTCTGTTCCATTTCAAAGGCCAGTAGCTGTTCAAATGTAAATATTGCGCTATCCATGTTTTATTATGGAAAACCGATCTGAACAATGTGTCAGCAATTCAAAAGTTTGAGCAACACACCCATAAAAGATAGAGTATCATGCTCCTTGCTTTCAATCGTACATTTAACATTCGGATGCAATTTATTGATTTTCCTAAGCAGTTCTTCGGCAAGCACACGACTATCACAGATTAAAGATAGATTATCAACAGGGCAGTTGTATAGTTTGAATGCAGGTTTTTCAAAATTATCAGTCATTACCGGAGTCAAAACAAAGCCTATTCGTAGACCATATTTTGTCTGTGTAGTTAGCTACTGAAAATTATTTGAAAACCTGAAAAACACAAATAAAGTTAATTTGCCCACTGCGCTAGCCGCAGTTTAAAATTTGGGAAATTATTCCGGATATACTGACACACAAGCTCAACATTTTCCTTGTAAGGAACATAAGTAAATAATGATCCAACAACAAACAAACACATCTGATGATTTTTAGCGAACAATTTGCCTATTTTTTCAAAGAATTCAAAAGGATCTTTTAAGGTGAACACAGAGAGGTGATTTCTCATCGGCTTTAATAGTTTAGCTAATCATTTAGTCAATTCATGCGCTGGTGTATTTTTCATTGAAACAATTGGTTTCAACGGAATGCCATGCTTGGTGTCTTTGGTAAAAGTACGACCGTGGTATTTGTGCTCGAACCGGCCTCAGTTGTTTGAGTCCAGCATGTATGATTCATGGGTCTTGTAGAAGGCAGGATAACTCTGCCGAAATGACATTCTCGGTTTTTGCTGCTGCATCACTCTTAAAGTCAATTTCAAATTTCGGATTGTAACTAAAACAAATTACATTCGAAACGACATCGTCACGATCCATGAAGACCAAGCCAAACCCTCTGTCCGATGAAAGAATAATACAACCAGACTTTGGCCACTTCTTGTAACGCAGCAATGTGCGCTTTACTCAATGGCGATTTCTTTGAGTGTGACAAATTTTGATATTGATGAAAAATGTCGAAAAGCTTTACTTTAAACCATAAATGACTGTCATAATTACTCGCTTTTTATCAGACAGCTGCTTGATCGTGATTCAAACTCTGCTTCCATTACCATATGATCTTCCTTGCTAGGAATGCAAAACTTTCTTCCATAAACAAGAGCCTCACAAATTCAGTTTCTTCTTTGATATATTAATCACAAACTTGTTCAGATCGGTTAGATTATTATGAAGACAATGATTCTACCTTGTAATAGTTGCTTGTCGAGTTATAAAAAGCGCACTATAACAAAATCTTGAAAACTTGATTTTCGCAAAAAGATGAATTTTAGTCAGGTCAGATAGACAATTCAAATATTCTCTGGTATGGTTTAATTTCAAGTCATATTTTTCCCAATAGATGAATGTTTTCTCTGAATTTGTCAGATACTTCGTAATATAATGCGTGGAATGTTTACTTCTGCAGAGCTGTCTGTAAAACACACCAGATTCCAGTTCATTTGCTAAATTTCAAAACTTTATCACATTAAACAGTGACGTTTGTAGGTTATTAATTTTTCAAATACAAGAGATTTACCTGATTTTCGGATTGCGTACGGAAATGTTTGAATCCACTGTCATCATGATTTTTCCAAATATTTCGATTTCCGGGTACGGAAATCTTTTTCAATGGCAAACACATCACCCACTAAGTTGACAATCAGTATGTCAAGTGGAAATATTAGTTTAAACTGCCTCATTTATACTTGTTGTTAGATATCTTAAACATAACGTTTATTTAAAAAATGCTAGGAAAGTGTATGTTAAATTGGTTTGTGTATATGTCTGCATGTATACACTCTTCGCACTGAGATTACAGTGATTTAATGACAATTACTGACAGCTCACTAGATAAGCGTACGTCATGCCTGTGCGTGTGTTCTCGTTTATTTTGGATTGAGGAGTAATCAGTTAATGCACGTGTACACTCATCCCAGTGAAATTACAGCGATTTGGCAACATCTGATTATTCACTTGATAAGCGTGTTTGTGTGTTTGTGCGTGAGCGTTTACTTAAGACTGAGAACTAATCTGTTACATGTAATTACAGGCACGTGTAACTGTCATTCAAGTGAAACTAAAATGATAACTGTCACTTCCTAAATGCACACGTCAGACTTATTTTACAAGTTTTTTTTTAAATACAAGAGATGTTTATTCTAAGATATGCACTTGTAAACGTTATATATAGTACAGAAGGGCTTTCGCTACATCATATCAACTGATTTAATGGAGGAAAATTTTGATTAATTGGTAAATAACGATCCACATAAAATGTACGCACAAACTACATAAATAATACTTACATATGTCAGTATAAACTAAGAATTGTATAGTGTAGAAAAGGCAATTCATCCAGTAGACCGGTTTCGTCCTTATTGGGAAGTCATCAAGTACTGGCCAGAATTTGCCGCGGACAGGACTCGAAACTGGGCACGTCTGCTTCGGAATCTACACTATACAATTCTTAGTTTATACTGACATATGTAAGTAATTAATGGGTCAGGTGTTTATACCAAGACCGCAACCTTGATTATAATAATTGTTATCACCACCCGCGCAACCAATGTTCGTTTAATTACATAAATAATAGTCCAAAACAAAAAGCATAACAAACCCGTTTCACACGAGACATGGAATTCCACATAATGTCTATTTATAGCAATAACCTCCAAATAAAGAAGCCTGCTAACACACATAGCCTTAATTAAATTTGACAAGCGTTTTGTTGGCATGTCGCATTTCTCACAGGACGAAACATGTATGGTTGTTTATATATACACGCACACACACGCACACACGTGACGCGTAACTATCTATTGAAAAGTTAGTCTGAAGTATAAATGATATAACTTGCTTCATTGGTTTGTTTTTTGAAACTTGTGAGGTTGGGTGAACCGAAGAGGATATTTGTCAATGGATGTCAAAATATTTTGAAGAATCGAAACAACTGGAATTCAGCCTGTGTTAGTCAAAACGAAAATCAGGTAATGATTAGCTATAGTTGTGCGTGTAACACCCATCTCATTTTGCACAAACCAAGTTTATATGTGCTTCGACAAGTGTGAATTCAATCTTCTACCGCATACGATTACTCATGATCGTCCACAGGTATAACTCCAATAATTGATCATTTTATATGCAGATTGAAGTGGAGTCTGGTTCTTTAAACTAAACAGGACAAGATCGACGGTGAATGTTTTCAAGACAAAGTCAGCTGCAACACTCGTGTCTATCGGCTGCATCTAACGTCATCAACAATAGGATTTGTACGTATCGGCAGTAATATTTCGGTAAATGCAGTGAACGACAGATTTCACGTTGGTCAGAATACGTAAAAACTGAGCGCGTGACAAATAAAATCGATGATATACGTGCATCTAGAATTAAATATAATTTGCCCCGTGTAAAATGCGTTTCAATTTTAATTAAAGAGTGAGCATACTTACATGTTTGATGGCAATTACGATAAATATACGTTTTGTAGAACTGTGCAAGCAAAAACTTGTTGTTAAAGCACTGATTTTAACATGGGGCCCTCTAAGCCACATGCGAAACTGCGTTTTGTTACACTTCTACTTTTCTGAACTAATATAATATATATAATTTATTGTACTTTTTGTGCGGAATCTTCTTTCCCATTTAAAAAAAACGTAATTCAAGTGTTCCGTTTCACCATGTAAATCGGTAGATAAGATAGTGCGACGGCGCTTCTGCGTAATAAATAATTTTCTCTTAGAATTTATATTTCTCCAATTTGAATAATGGGTATCCTAAAAGCATCGTTAGTACACATGAAAAAAAGTATCCAACTAATAGATAAACTTTATTATAAGCAAGGTTGCGGTCTTGATATAAACACCTGACCCATTAATTACTATCACATGTCAGTATAATCTAAGAATTGTATATAGTGTAGAAAAGGCAATTCATCCAGTAGACCGGTTTCGTCATTATTGGGAACTCATCATGTACTGGCCAGAATTTGCCGCGGACAGGACTCGAACCTGGGCACGTCTGCTTCGGAATCTGGTGCTCTAACCACTGAGCCGCCATGCTGTACTCAGCACTACACACAATCTTCAGGTATATACTAACTAATGTAACGTTGTAGTCTACTTTTCCTTTAGGTGGAGCTCATCCGGCATCCATTTAGACCCTAAGTTCCAACTAACTATCCCCAATCTGTCATTACTGAACAGACACCACACTATATGGGGAAATGGTATTGAAATGAACATTTATATAATTAATCGCACATTTGTTGCGCGGGCGGTGATATCATTTACTATAATCAAGGCTGAGAACTTGATATAAACACCTGACCCATTAATTACTATCACATGTCAGTTAAACTAAGAATTGTATAGTGTAGAAAAGGCAATTCATCCAATGTCAGTATAAACAAAGAATTGCCTTTTCTACACTATGTAATGCTTAGTTTATACTGGCATATGTAAGTAATTAATAGGTCAGGTGCTTATATCTTGATCCCCGTTTGTCTGTTTGACGACGCGCTCTGATAATGAC
The DNA here is from genome assembly GCA_029291075.1 of Eudiplozoon nipponicum. NCBI lineage: Eukaryota > Metazoa > Platyhelminthes > Monogenea > Mazocraeidea > Diplozoidae > Eudiplozoon > Eudiplozoon nipponicum. Next base: position 212,469 of record JAQBSW010000270.1, read on the forward strand.
CATTACATGTCAATACGCGTTATTATGTGCGACTGATGAAATAGGGATTGATGTAAATATATCCACTGCACAAAGTTGATTTAAAGCATGTACATATAATGTATTTAGAAGCCAACAACCTTCATTATGAATTAAGTAGCATCAATAAAATCCAGTATGATGGTACAAATTGTCTAAGTACAAGTCGTATCCACAGCGTCATTAAGGACACTGCCTATACTAATTCGATACAACTATCCTTCTCATGCTGAGGTCTGTCACCATATGGCGTGCCAAAATGCAACAACTCCGTGGAAGTTTTACACTAAGGCGACTAGTGAAACCATCATAATGTTATTGCAGCTTCGATTGGGTAATCATATGAAAAGTGCACTGACTTGTCCGGATTTTCATTCCTAATTCTATTTTAAAATTCACAAAAGTTGAAATAGTCCGAAACCGTTTGCATATAAGCAAAACTTAAGAACGTTTACTAACACAGGCGGTTTTTCAAGAGATTGACTAAATGAACCAGTAAAACTAATGTATTCACTAGAATTCTTGAGTACCAACAAAGGCAACGGAAAGCACAAAGTCCACACGTCGAGATGACATTTACAGTCATGTTCCTCTTAGATTAACTTCAAAATTCTTAATATTAGTTCAAAATACAATGAAAGCAACCTAAAGTTTTTCAATATGTACTTCAATCCTTCTATACCGCCATAACTACGTGGAGTCAATCAAAAACCGGAATAAAGCAATTGATAACCAAGGCATGGCTAGGCATTCAGCACGTTTATTAGCAAAACGAAGTAATTACAACGGTCTTGCAACAGATCGTGACGTAAACAGACATCAGAAGATTAGCCTGTCACGCAGCGAATCCTAAGTCTGCACTATATCAAGGAAAATGAGTCTTGATATAGAAAACATTAATAAAACGCGGCTTCAAATGGTCAGGTATTCTGCACATAATTCATCCTGTATGAAATATCTAGTTTTGAATATTCAAGTAAATTGTGTACTGGCGAATAAAATGGACCGTGCAATCGACGTTGTGGAAAATTGTTTTTTCATAAATGAAGTTATGCTTCACATTCAAAGGTATTTTCAGATTTCTCTCATTATTACAGAAACCAAAATTGATAAATGAAGCTTATAACTGCTGTTTGGACAATAAATAACATATATTAATTAGTTTAAACATGATTAATTTTTTTCAACGCCTTAAATAGACTTATGAATATAATTTAAGCTACTTATAAGCGAAATAAATTAGTCATCGCACTTATAAATATTGATGTCAGAACGACGATGTTTAATTAACCTGCCTGAATTCGGCCATTAAATCTTTATGACGAAAATTATTCTCAATCAAAGCCTACATCACACAAGCAAGAGCAAACGTGAATTTAAACATGCTAATTGCAATTATTCGGTTGAAACAAAGCCAAATACGTACTATGCAGACAGGTAACCTTTGTAAAGTGCAGGTTTCACTAATTTTGGCTGACAGAATAATTAAACGAACAAAGATATAATTTTCAGAAAAAATAATCCTACGGTCTCAAGTATGGTTTTTAAAAACAGTTTAAGGTTAGCAATATGATGAAGTGGACGAGCAACTAGGTGAGACAACGGAACAAGTTAGAAGAGGGTGTGTTAACATGTTAATAGTCTTGTTAACAACTATAAAATAAGAGCACATACAATGAGAAGTTGAGTGTTGACTTGATTAAGTGTTATAGCCAGCTGACAATTAAAACTTAAAATATACCAAACAGCAAAACAATGTCATGATCATTAACTTTATTATGATATTCCATCCATCATTACTAGAATAGTCAATGTTTCTCGGTTGATGTTCATAAAATAAACAAGTTGATGACGTGGTCAATCAGCGGTTCACATATCTGATTAATCAATAAAACAAGTGCCTGTCGTCTGTATATCTCCATAAGCATAGACAGCAATATGCCAGATTTTAAAACTGATATTTGAATAATGCATAACTACGAAAATATTAATAGTTATACGTGATGTGACAATGGAAGCTTGCTCCCTATTCCTAGTTAAGATTCAGCGTGCTTCTTCTCATAGATGGTTTGTCCCTCACGATTGCCGAGCAACACCAGCTCGGAGCATCTAGTTCTAAGTCACCAGTGGCAAGTTTCTTTCAGCGGGTAGTTTTTATTCCTCCGCTGCCAATTTATAATCAAGTGTAAAACTGCGTAGCAAAACTGAAATCGATTTTTAATAACAGATAAAATGATATATCTAAGGGTCTTGCTACAGACGTCCGTACGACTAGTTATGGCCCACGCGTCGTACAGCCGAAAATTTCAATGACTTCAGTCTAACAAACGCGTGGTTATGTAATAGGCATGCTAGACCCAGCAACAAGGTGTTTCGTATAGGACCAGAAGGACATGTCGAATTCAGCATAAACAAAGGTTGTAAACCCATTGACGCACGCGTTTCGTGTTTATTGACGGTACTACGTCACAAGCCTACCATTGGGTTGTTTTAGAAAATTTCCACTGTCAAACTGTTCAAATATAAGGCTGGTTTGAGACGTAGTGCTGGCTCCTACTTAGGTGTAGTCAGTAGGCACGAAATGCTATTTTTTACACGCAGACGATTTCGCCCTATGCATCAATGTCATAAATATTTCTTGAACGGAGCTATTTCGGCGTGCAATTTTACAAGCACACATCGGTCCAAGTATCGTCATTTCAGAAAGAGGCAAATTCAAACTCTTATATTTCTATTTTGTGTGATAACACAACAACTGAGGAAGGCGTGCGAGAACTCACGGTAAAATAATCCCCAATCAAAAACTGACAACGTGGATGCGCTGCATTATTACTTGTCTCTAAGATTTCTGCATTTTAACAGGAAATTGGGCAGTATAAGCAGAATTGTTCAGGCTATCGAGTAAAAAGTTAGAAATTCATACATTTATGACCATAAGAAAACGAAAAATACTACCACGAGCTGATAGTGTAAGTTTATATGAATGAGCATTTTGAGACCAAATTCATGCCAAGCATCGCTTGGTTTAAGATATAATGAAGATTACTAATACACGTGCCCAGGAAACATAAACCGCATTTATCCAGCAGGCTTTAGTATTTCACTCTTGTCTAGACAGTACAATTTTACCCAAACAAATATTGCTACTAATTGTTATATATTGTTTGTCGTGGAGACCTAATATATATGCAATTGAGAATTAGGTGTTGCGCAACTAGTAAAAATTAGTTTAATTAGGAACAGAAGGATAATCGATTGTGTTGATAACATGTACCGACTCGGCAACCATGGTGTTGGTATCCTATACAGGGTTTGTATATATATATATATATATATATATTTATTTAGTGAGTTTTATTTGAAGTCGCATTGTCGAAGACTTTATATGAAGTTAGCTTCACTACTGCTGGCATACACATTTGTATAGGGGAGTGAACCGCCCAATTGTCGCACATTCCTTCACCAAATATATAATAGGTATAGAGCGTAATGCCGGATTCTATTGATGATTCGCCAGTAAGCACGAAAGGTATGTGCACATGAGATTATACCTTCCGTTCATGTAGATTTTGGTTCACCTTTCTGGTCCTATTTAAACTAATTTGGTTTCTAGGTGCGCGATATCTATTACACAATTGCGACTATTTGTCTCTTTGTTTACATCAGTTAAATAAAATGAAAAGTTTGATTATGTGCTTAACAAGCTGGGTTCCAAATGTTTTAAAATTCACCTTCAGTGAAACATTTTTTAACAGTATACAGGTTGTCCAACAACGTATACATCAAATACTGCATATAGAATTTGTGAAAAGATTTTACTGTACATCTTCATAAACTACTTAGCGTCTACAGATAGTTCTGCTTGTCAATATGTTTGTGACCACATTATTTTTTGGTGACTTCTTTATTTTGTTATGCACTCTTCTATGTTTGATTATCTTTGTCAAAATTTAATTCTTAATTTGATGTTTTCCTCCCAATGAATGGTGTAATTATCATCATGTGTCTGTTACATATGTACATGCGCAGTATTTAACTATCATCTCTGTGCTGATTTATCATCTTCACTAATATCGCTCATCAAATCAGGACATAAGAATCTTAGCTTTATTGTTGTTTTTATGAATAAAATAGCCTCTAAAGCAGGCCTAGTTATTCGTTCCGCATTAAATTCATGTAATTCATAGCAAAGTAATAAAAATGGAGTATACATTTATTCTGAAAACTTACTAAAATCGGCCCACAAGCAACTTCAATTTACTTAATTTCTAATAGCGGTTTATCATCACCATCATCATCATCATCATCACCGTCCTCATTTTGATTACAAAGAATAGTGACATCATTAAAAGCGGATTTACTAGTAGAAGCAGCAGATTTATCCTCATACTGGAACCTGACAGCAGAACAAGCTTCTTTTCTATCTTCAAAGTCATCATCCGTCCGTATTCTTATTTCAGGTGTTTTATGACACACTTCCTTTGCATGACCGGAATCTAACAGTGCTCGTGGCCTTGTGTGAACATTATCTGAAAAAACAATATGACTTCCCGAATTACTAATTAATGGCATTGTGCTGCTCCTCATAGCATGCTGCGCTGTAAACAGTATTCCACTACTAGACACTGGAAACTGACTGTTGGGTGATACGGCGTAGGTGTAATTACCAGCTGCATGTAAGTCCTTGCCCATTGTTGAACCTTGTGTCGGAGGTGCCAATGAAAAAGATGGCTGCATCGAAATTCTACCCATCACTGTCTGTGAGCGAAGCCTGCTTGGCAGTTGATGATTCGTATCAAATGATCCCACTTCACAAAATAAGAAACATTCACCATAAAACCATAAATATGTAAATTCAACCATAACCATAAAACGAGATAAAAGTTGCCAACATACAAGTATCTGTAAGCACCTGGGATCGAATAACTAAACAAACCAGGCCTCCCAACTTGATCACTCAGGGACAAGCTAAGGTATCTGGAAGTTTACTGTATGTATGTCCACAAGAAATTTATATAGGTAAAAAAGAGGAAACACCGTCAGATAACTTCCACATTACTTATTCTGAAGCTTGTGAATGTTAGTGGCAACAATATTACAAGTCATGTATTCAATGATAGTCATATTGTAACAATTTATGCACGTGTGGCAAAAGCTGCAAGTATGTCATATTTGTAACTGTATAGAAAAATGCAGCCTACATTCTCGATCCAGTACAATGTTTGTAGCATTACTAAAGGTGAAAGCCGCATAATTGACGTTCCATACCTCATGTGAATTGCGATTTTAGTCTCGTTAGTCATTTTGTCGGCGTGCTCTGGTGACAAATGTAGCGGTGTAGTTAGACAGAACTGATTAACTGACAAAATCAGCATGTAGTTGTGCAAAAACACAGAAGACTGACTTCCTGGTTAAATTATGTATTAGGTGTTGCAAACCAAGTAACAAATTATTTCAATTATGACCAGAAGGATAGACCAAAGACAGCATGAACGGAAAGTATAATCTCATGTACATTGGTTTCGTGCATATTGGCGACTCATCAGTAGGAGCCGGTATCACGCCCTTTAACCACTATATATTTAGGTGAGGAATGTGGGAAAATAGGACGGTACAACATTCCTCACCCAAATATATAGTGGTTAAAGGGCGTAATACCGGCTCCTACTGATGAGTTGCCAGTAAGCATGAAACGAATGTACATGAGATTAAACTTTCCGTGTAAGCTGTCTTTCGTTTATCCTTTTGGTCATAATTGAACTCATTTGTTACTAGATTCGCAACGCCTAATATATAATTGCATATATATTAGTTCTCCGCCACAAATAGTATCTTCCCGATTAAATCACGGTTGCATGTTTTGTTGTATAGCCTGTTTGAACTTTGGACTGTATACGCTTCTATGTTTATTGAATTTAGATCACTCAGGTACACAATAGCTTTAGAAACTAATTAATCATATTTTGTATTAAACAATCATTGACTGAAACTTATTTAGTTCCAAGAGGGATCTGGTGTAAAAGTCTTCCCTATTCAGACATGGGATCTCAGTCTCCACCGCGGCTAATAGTTCGAGAGACTGCTATGCGTTAATGCATGCACGATTCCGAACTATAGTGATGTTAGGGAAGAGTTCCTGGTGCATTTATCTTTAGAAGCAGGTGGCTGGTGATAGTTTAACTATTTAAAACTCGCAATATGTAAAAAATTTAGCTAAGCAGCTCCAAACACCAAACTTGCATTGCACGGAGAAGGAGTCCATTACAATTTTATCATGTTTCTGTTACCTTCTCGCGAAGAGTAAAAATGCTCCACGCGGTCTTTTGATTTATCAAATCTTAAAATAGCATAAATAGAGGCTGGTCTTTCGAGCGATGGATTTCGGTAGAATCGAGGCTGGATAGGCGGAATTAACAATTTCTTTTTTTCAGTCTGTCTGCCGCCAGATTCTTTCCATTATAGACCACCTCAGTGCCTATTGATTATTGATATTACTTTTTGGAATCACGAAATGAATGATATCCCTAAACAGTGTATCCGGGCACGAAATAGGGCGGTTTACCTTTTTAATTTCAGCCATTTTTTGGGGCTGTCTTGGTAGTCCAGTGAGAAAAATACAGAGCAGCGTTCTACAACTGTATTCGAGCCAATAAGATAAGCGCTCCTGAACAAGACGCGTCGGAGATGGCTCATCTTAAAGCCGCCTAATAGAATTGTTCGGCTTGGGAACTTCAAAATCAGTTACGTTAGAATAATTTATATATGAGTACAAACCGCACGTGCTAATTAAATATGTTTTCAATAGACCCTTCGTTTTGCGACAGAAGAGGTATAACAAATGACGTTCAAATTCAGAAAAAAAAACTCCTGCTTGTTAATTTGAGCGAACGTCCAGTCACCTTTTTCGAAATCGGTACTTCTTCTTTCAACTACACCACGTAAGTAGAATGCAAACTAACAATCTATATCATAATTCGTTCATAAATTATTTACGTTCAGATTTATGCCCCTACTGTAAAAGTAGTGGCTACATTGCTAGCATGCATGCGTTTTTTTGTTAACAAAGTACAATACACACACACAAACACACAATAGCTTCAATATTTAAACGGAAGACTTAAAATTCTGTATAGCTTACATTAAATATATTCCTCACATAATTGAGTACTAGTTTAGCATTAAACGAGCATTGGTTGCGCGGGCAGTGGTAACAATTACTTTAATCAAGTTTGCAATCTTGATATAAGCACCTGGCCCATTAATTACTTACATATGCCAGTATAAATTAAGAATTGTATGGGGTAGAAGGAGCAATTCATCCAGTACACTGATTTCGTCTTTATTGGGAACTCATCAGTAGCAGTTCATGTGAATATTAATAACTTAAAATAAGTTTTACACAGAATACCAGTAAGCGAGTAAGAATAACTGACACAAGTAGCTGGCATATCAGGAAAACTATTAATATACCCAGCTGTGAGCATAGTTAATGATATTAAACTCTTCCGTTTAAAATTAACTCAAATAAAATCAAACAAAATCTTAGAGTATATAAAATTGAAGATTGGAATATAGCATTTTGTTAAGGAAGACTTTCAAAAAGAGAACATAGTAAAGACAACGAGATAGAATATATTACGACAAGAACTCGATGAGAATAATGGATTTTTTAAGTAGAGAAAATTTAAAGATTTTATTAAACTGTCCTGGTTGTGATCTAACAGAAAATAATAGCCTAAAATAGAAGAAAACAAAGGAAGAATTTAAAGCGAAATATCCTATAATTAACATAATTTAACTGCCTATTTTTGAATCTATTGTGCATTCATTTTATGGCGTTTGATCACTATTTATTCCATAACCAATTTCAAACAGCGTTCATTACCCTTTGCTACTACTGTATATGCATATGTGGCGAAAGCTGCAAACAGTTAATGTTCGTGACTGCATAGAAATTGTGCAGCCGACATTTTCAGTCAAGTTCAATGTATGCAAGACTGCTAGAGGTGAGAGCCGCATATCTAAATTTGATTTCCATATATATTCAATGCGGTCTGATCCTCGATAGTCAGTTTGCCGTCGTACTCTGATAATAATCATGGAAGGTCGAAACGCGTCAGTGCGTTGCGGCTGGCGGTAGTTTTGTTATGTTGTTCGACGACTGGTTAAATACAATGGGATTGGTGTTTACTTCAAGCTCTCAAACTTGATTTAAAGAATTGTTACCACCACCCGCGCCATCAATTATTGTTATACTATATTGAGTGTTTGGCAAAATTATTTTTCAACTGATGTATAATTCACGAAATGTCCTCTATATATTATTTTAAATGAACATCTATATAATCTTTGTAGATGTTAAAATTGCCAGTGTACTATACGCTTACATCCATCAAATTTATGGTCTGACCCGTTTCTAATGAGTGGCGAGCTAGATCTGATCTATTGCAACAATAATTACAATCAGTTTTATGTTCTCTTTTATTTTAACCGATTGCATGTTTTCTTCCCCATACACTTGATAACAATCAAAAGAAATTTTATACAAAACAGATGTATCCAATGGTGCGATTCCTTCTATTTAATTGAAAAGTAAGCTGTATAATATACATGCTTGTTTCAACATAGTTATAATAAGTATGTTTCGCAGCCAATTTTTTACTTTCATTCCCAACTCAGAGTCATTTATAAACAGTGCCTTCCAGTCAACCCTGGTCTCCTGCAATTTGGCCATATAACTTTACAAATTGCAGATTCTTTTATTTTTAATGAGAAATCGTTCAATTGAAATATTTCCTTTACATTTTAAAATAACCTTTTATACATTTAAAATCGTAAATCTTTAGGCCTCGTATTGTTAAAAGACTTAAAAATTCCTAAATTCATTAGGCATGCGTGATTGGATATAATATTCAGGATTATACCATAGTATACCTTTTTCCTTAATGCCGTTTCTTACCAACTTGGCGTCTAACACGAATTTCACGTCACTCATTTGATTAGCTATTTCAACAAATTTATTCAATTAATCATCACCATATTTCCAAGTGTCTAATATAAATTGACGGTTTTAAAGGTGTCCTTCCATAAATGGTAGACCCTAAATAGGGCATAAAGATATTAGCTACTGAAATAGATGGCTGTTGTGATATAGAAACACCTCTAACCTTGATTTTAATTTTGTTTTGAATGACAAAGCATCTCCTGGCAGCGCAGCTTCTTTTGATGTTAAAATTGTTTGAAAACATCATTTTGCAACCAAAAATATGTTGACGACATACAAACATTAAAAAATGCCATCATGTGACTTATATTCACATTGTTTCCTTCTAGTATGTGTTGGTAATCACAAAATAATCTATACAAGCATTAAAATGCCCATCGGACAGGTATATTGTTACACGTCGACACCACATTCAAATTTGCTATTCTATTAACCTCTCCTAGTTTATAATTAGTAAATTTGTCAATAAAAGTTATATGTATTCATTAAAGTATTCGGTAAAATAATACATTTAGTTTCTTATTCTATGGAAAAGAAACTTAGAGGTCTTATAGGTCGAAGAGTGGTGAACATTCGCGATAATTCTTATTGAGTTTCCGTTTTATGCACTTTAAATAAGCCGTAAAATCTCGACGGGATATTATCCCGTTGCAACGGGTCCAATTCTTTATTTTCAATCATTTTTTAAACTAAAAATTTAACTCCGCCTGGTTTTTTTATCCATAGGATCTTTACCTATTCTTTGTAAGTATTGTCTTTCCATTAAATTTTAATTTATTCATAAGAACCATAGATCCTCCCTTTTCCGCTTTCAGGAAAATTACATAATTGAATCTTAAATCATGTTTTAGTTGTCTAATTTCACCATAAAGATTACGCCTTATATATTTCTGTCTTACTAATAATATCGCTAGGTTAAATTCCAAGTTCATCTTATCTTCGTACGAAATGAATTGTACTATGTTAATAGCCTCAGGCATAATTTTATTTTTCGAAGAATGTAATTCTAGAAAGGCCAAACGTGATGAGTTCCAAATAAGAACGAAACCGGTCTATTGGATGAATTTCCTTTTCTACACTATACAGTTCTTAGTTTATACTGACAAATATATATAATTAATGGGTCAGGTTTTAATATCAAGATAATAAACTTGATTAAAGTAATTTTTTCACCGCCCGCGCAACCAATGTTCGTTTAATTATATAATTGATTGGCATTACAGTTTATTAATAAAAGATTCACCTTGTTTGGAATTAACCATTATTTCTTTATTTAATCGTCTTTTAATAATCTATAGATAATTCATTTTTTGTGTCTAGTTCTGACTTTATTTAATTCACTGTTTCGAGTAGTATCAGTAAGGTTTTTAATGAAATTGATATCGCCATTATTAAAAATTGAAATCAAATAAAATCATATATCGTTTTATCGTTCAACAGTTCATAATTTTGTTTTATTTAATGTTACTAGTAAAGCTTACGTTATGTTAGGGCATAACTCATATTTAACAGATTTACCAGTAGCATGTAGCTGAACATGTATTTTTATCCTAAAGCATTAATACATTGTATTCTTCAGAATACAAAAATTTAAAATAAAAATATTTTTGGTTTTAATTTGAAAAATATATGCATACAAGCTAACAGTAGAACACTATGTTATACATTTAAAGACATAACTGTGACCATTAATAATTTATAAAGAATTCTGATTTAGACTCTCTGCTAGTTTGTGGTCTACACCTTTAGTGTATTTAAAAGGAGAAGCTAGGATTTTGAAAAAACGTGCGGACAGTCGCTCGAAATATCAATCAAGAAATTTCAAGAAGAATTTCGCTGTGATTTGTTATACCTCATTCGACACAAAAGAACGAGTAAAGTAAAAATGGAACAAAATCACCCTTGGAAGAGAAGATCGTTCAAAAATAACAAAAATTATTTGAGAATCTACCTCTCTTAGAACGTCTAAAGTCGTAGCCCAAATTACAATGAAAGTCATCAAATGATTTTCCAGAACAACAATTATGTCGAGGTGGGTATATATCCTGATTGGTTTGCTGTGGACGATGATTGCGATAATGATGATTATGCTGGCTAGATGGTTGGGGATTTCGCGAAGCGTTTCCCGCCATCAGCGGACTTATCAGCTCGTAGTAATGCGAACTAGGCGATCTGAATTTCAAATGTGTCGTATTTGGACCGAAAATAAGTTGGGGAGATTCACCGACGTCCATTGAATAAGATGTAGCCATACCACCGGGTATAGCAGACTGAAAACTACGATGATGTGCCAACGGCCTCCTTCCAGGTAAAAAATGTCGCCGTTTATCTTCTACAAAAAGAAAAAATTGACATGAATTTTCTTAGTCATTTAGCACGTACAACGTAAATAAATCAACTTAAGTTTACAGTAGTGTCTAAAGTGTACATCTCAGTTAATAAATTGTTCAAACAGACGTGGAATTCTCATTGTACATAAAGAACTGCGGCAAAGAATGTCTAGGTTTCCCCCTAAATTGTTCCAGAGGATCCTTTTTTAAAAGCCAGAACTAACCAAGTTTATCCTGTTTGCTGCAATGTGGTGCATTAATTAATACCGCAAATAATAGTATCTGGTCAAAAGATTGATGGTCTACACTTTCTGTATTTCGCACCATCCAACGGATCTCTCTCGTTAGTCTGAAGAATAGGAAGCACGAGTGGCCTACGCAGACAATGCTCCTGTCAACGCAGTGACGTCACGTCGAAGAGTGGTCGGGTAGAATTGGTTGGATCAAAACTTTTGCTCGCAGTTAATGTCTCCTGACATTCGGCTGACCTAAATCAAACTAAGAGAATATATAGATTAAAAAGCTTTTCGGGCACCGGCAGCTAGTCAATAATTTATCGTGTCTCCGTGGTATAAAGGAAGCTCGGAACATACTTGATTTGATAGCCGCAGAATTGGCCCTCAGTGAAAAATCGGGCGCTTCAGGAGTGCTTCGCTAAATTTGACAAAGGCAACGGTAGAAAGACTAAGACGCCCGGAAATCTCGGTACAAGTCCATCCGTTAGATTACCATGGATCTTAGGTAGACGAATTAATTGATAACTGGCAGAAAGATGTTAAGCTTCGTATTAAAATTAGTTTTAACTACCGTTTCCGAGACATTCGATTTTAAACGCCATCCAATAAGTACTTCCTGATCTCGCTTAATCGTTCTATGGAAATTGTCTTCTTGTTCTGACATGACAACAGTGTAATTAGTGTATTCGAGCTCAGCAAGTCAGTCACTACCATCGATCTCCACCCCAGAGAATGTTGCAGAGAACTCAAAAAAGGCTGCACTTAAAATAAAATTGTGTAAGTGAGGGGCAATGATATATTTAAATCAAATGTGTGATTCAATCGAAACAGATTTAGAAAGGCATCATTCATCATCATTTCCAGCCACACAAAAGTCAAGTGACTAATGTTTCACTGCCATATAACCATAAGGAGTGAAAAAAAAGTATATAAGTGAATTTAGATAAATTATTATTGAGATTTATGAGAGAGGGAGAGGGGTAGAGAGAGAAGGAAAACCTTGCTACTATGAGTAAATTTATCAGGATAACTCACAGAAATGAGGCAAACTAAACCTCTCCACAACCATGACAAGTACAACTTACAATAATTAAATTTAGAAAGGCACACACTGTTCAAAAATAAACCGAAGAGACGTTAAAACAAATTTGAAGTAGACGCAACACATCGCGTACCAAAAATATTTGGTATTAGTAGAGTTAATAGGCAAGTTCTCAGGATTCATCGTCAGAAGACAAGTGGACGCTTTCTTAATAGTTACCTTATTAGTGTGCTAGAAGTTCTTTGATACGCTATCGTCTATGGTTACAGGTTGCCTAGCAGAAACAAAGATATCGGAAATCTTACTACATTTTTGCACATAACTTCAATGCAAGCGAACAATGGCCGGGAGCGGAATTTAAATGGGATTCTAGGAGCAACTGCAAAGATTCATTAATTAAACAAGCAGAGCAAGATGACACGCAATAATGTCATAGATAGAGATAAAAAATTACCTAGTTACCTAAATATTGCCGACCTGAGTACGATGACAGGCCACTGTAACATCGGCGTTGTTCCCGTCAAAATCATTTTTTGGAAAGAGATAGAATTTCGAGTTGAAAAATAGTATTCACTACGACTATATTAAAACCATGAGCAAAATGGAAGTGCCAGATGTCATTGACACAACTATTAGAATTCATAGTCTATCTACCTATGCTCGCTTTTCCGTGTAGTCTTTATCCAATCTGGTTTTTCAACAATCGGCTATCACTAGGATGACAGGAAAGCCATTCAAGTATAGAGACCAAATCTAATATTTTTTCAAAATAACCAACGTTTTATTTCCAAAACGATTGAAAAATGGCATGTACACGTTTGGACTTCCAAAACAAGGGCGCTTAAGTGAAATCTAGCATAGATTAAGCATGAGTTTACAGCTCTCCCCATCAAGGAAGGGCTTAGCTGAAACACCGGATAGAGAGACAACACTATACCTGGTTAAATTACTGGCGTATAGGGAGGGGAATAGAATCACCTTTTTCCAAGTGCTAGCTTCGAATGAGACAAATTTAAAGCTTTTTGGAGAAATTCTGGTCTCCTGGAGACAAACAACATGAATTTGGCGCTTGTGCTGTTTGCCAGCCAAAAAGGCTGATTAGCTGGCGAGGTAAGAGATCACAGATTTAAAATGCCTATGCATGAACTACCCTTGAGTTATCAATGACCAGTTTTCTTCAACAATTGAAGCATTCACTCCGCGTCTGACATGTTTTTTCCATTCCGTCACTATCCATTTAGCACTAAGTGTTAACTGCCTAGTCAAATCTAACTCTAGACTTTACATGATAAAAGATGGCTGTATCTCGATTGTAATGGTAAGATTCATATTACCCTAAAAAGATGACTGACTAGGAACCCGCTTATCAGAATACTTAATGAAAATTAAACAAATTAAAACGATTATTTGTATAACACGTTTATACGAAATAATGCACATGTATGATTTGAAAAAGTTGGTTTATGCAAAATATAAAAATAATTTACAAATCGCAAAAGAAAAAAGGGCACGCCATATAGGCATAAAATAGTGTAATTTGAAGCTCGAAACATTTGATCTACCAAATATGTAGGAAACGTTTAGGTTAAAACTAGGTCTACACATTATTCAAGTATATATCTACTCACTTGTAAATTTAGCGATGCGCAGAGTATCCGGATATGATAAAACAAATGTGGTTTATACGGTCAATTTATCAGAGCTTCGTAAATGTATTGTTCATAAAAACACATAAGTCTGGTAGCTTTGCTGTTATGCGTCCAGTTAAACATCGAAAAGCACTTATTTCAAGTTCCAAATATGACACGAATATACACTAACATCGCAAGTACAATCAATAATTGTGCCCAAATTACATCGTGAAAGGACGTAGTTTTCTGTCCACCCATATTAGATGTGTCGTTTATACGGATTCCCCAGAGTTTACTGTGATGGTTTCATTCTGCCTTGAATTAATTAACCCTAATGCTGCAGTCAAGTTTGTCGTTTGCTTTGATAAAATTCTGACCAAGCTTTCCAAACCATCACAAGAGGACAATTTAATAGACAGACACGCTTTAATTTTAATCACTTATTTACAGTAGTTTTCTCGTATAAAGCGCATCTCTTTAGTAACACAAATCAAAATTAATTTTTATTTCATAGTCACTTCTGCGGCACGACTGCTGCATCCGTCATTCTCCGGATTTTTCTTCACCTTAATTTGAGCACTCTTCCGTGTATTTTCTCTTATATTCACATCAGCTCTAAATAGGGCCATTGGGACGTTCTCGGCCTCAAAATTTACTACTGCAAAAACGTGCTAGGGAGAAATGGAGACTTCAAGCAATGATAAAATTAGTCATGATCATTCACTTATATCTAAATTCATGTCATTAACAAATAAGTAGTGATTTTTATAAAATAGAAATTACCAAAAAGCATAAACACACCAGGAATAAATCAAGCACAGTAAATGAGCAATTGATAAAATGAGGAAATGAACTCTATTTATCAGACGGATACCATTAAATAAAGCATCCGCCAAAATGAAAAGACATTAACTTTCATTTCCTGAATAATTCTAAAGCCCAACAATATTGAGCCCAGATAAAATGAAAATGAACTCAATCATAGATAACTGATGAATAATGAGGTAGGCGATAAAGCATAAATAAGCAAATAAAAGCACATAAATATCTACCCCTAGAGACAGTACCCTACTGTTGATGTGATGGTTTGCGTGTCTTTATAAATCATTGGGCTACAATAACGCGGCCAAAGCGTTGTTAGTGTTTATCCAACTATGTAGGACAAAGAAGTCTCTATTTCCCAATAGGAATGGGCGAACTAGTATTCATTTGCAATCAACATACACTTAAATATTCATGGTTATGTGACAGTGGAGCCTCATTAATTTATGATAATGTAATGTTGTTAATAATAATGGTAGTAGTAGTAGTAGTAGTAGTAAGAATAGCAGTATTAGTAGTAATAATAGTACCAGAAGTAGCAACAGCAGAAGTGGTAGTAGCCATAATAAAAGCATAAGAATTACTGCCGTTATTACTAAGACCAATACAACTAATACCACTAATAATAATAAAATAATAATAATAATAATAATAATAATAATAATAATAATAATAACAATAATGATAAGACGGAGAATAATAATAATAATAATAATAATAATAATAATAAGAATAAATATTCAGGATACTACCAATACTAACAATACAACTTATAATACTACTACTACTACTACTAATAATAATAATAATAATAATAGTAGTAGTAATAACAATAGAGGTTTGCAATGGTATATTACGCATAAGTGACGCTGTCTGCCGTGAAACTGTTCTAATAACATACAAGTACTATTAAATCGGAAGACGATTCAAATATCTAATCTGAAATATCATATTTTATTTATTTTTACTGAAAATGTGAAAATTACGAGCCTACGGCGTCATGGGAAATTGAAAGAATGACAGAATCGTGAAACTGGATTTAGCCAAATTACCTGATCTATGCTGTGACTAACACAGTATAAGTGCAGTATTTATTCCTTGGAGATATTTCGGCAGTCGCTGGCGACTGCCATCATAATATGGCACGCAATTATCTAGTGAAAGATCGGTTAGAAGAAAAATGATATGGCTAGAGAATATATCGCATTTTCTTCATTAGTTTGTTTTTAAATTAATATCCTAAATATCTCCAAAGAACAAAAGAACTGGAACTCAGTCTATGTTAATCATGGGAAATGCATACATGCGTATGGTTGGTGTTTATCCACGACTGGATAAATCAAAATTATATGCAATGTGCTAAGGTTCCCAAATCAGTTTAAACGCCAATGTGTGAAAAAAAATTCGCGTATCACGATAACGCGTTGCCGTTCTTCAAATGAAAATATCATAATATGCCATGCACAGAATAATGTGCGTTTCATTTAGTGGCGTTCAGCAAGGCCTAATTTTATGCGGAAGGATTTGTCCAAGAATCTTGCATAATTCGTCTCATTGGTGTCCTCCAGCTAGTGCGTCTATGTTGCTCGAAATGGCGAATAACTGTGCCCAGCCCCGAAATCACAAGTCTGTCTCTTTTAGGTTTCTATCTATGAACTGCGATTGTCTCTGTGGTTATATTGCTGATGTTGCCCTGCCTTAATGCTGGCTTGGCCATAACCTTGTCATTTAGAGAATTAGTTTGCCTAATTGTGTTTTTTATCTTGATAGATATACGCATAGTAACTAGGTGCTCTCTTTGATAGATCTCAATAATAATTAGTGCGAATAAATTATTGTTATTGCCATTATTTATTTAACAAATCTTGTTTTCTGTTTCACTTATGGTTATATGGCAGTGGAACATCAGTTATTACTGGCTAGTGCATGGCTGAGGATGATGATGATGATGATGTGGTTGTCTCAGTGGCCATGCATAGGTGACCCTTAATAAGTTGTTCCAACAAAAGCAAGACGTATCTAAAGTAAACTGATGGCATATCGAAGATCAGAATGCTAGATATACTGCATTCGTGAAATTTACAGTTGATTAACCCAAACTGGTGCTTAGCAGACGGTGGGTAAATCCAAATCAAGCGTGGTTATTTGTTTGCATAAATGCTTCAAAAGTTAATTATGATTTCGGAACGGATTTTCTTAGTAAAGACTAAGACTTTGCTGATCTGGCTCGTACGTCTGAAATAAACGTTACACGTTTTCATTAGTATACGTTTGCGGGTTCATATGCCCTCCAGATATGAAACACAAACAAAATATCTTAGATCACTTACCCTTAAGACTTATTTCATAATCCAGTAGCGTAGATCGTCTGTTTGACAAAGCGTCAGTGAGTAGATATTGGGGTCTGCGATTTCTCAATACCTTACTGTTAGCGTTTAAAAGATGGGCTCCAATAAATTCGTCGTGAGATTTACGTCTTCGCTGTTGGTCTCTAGTCATATTACTAAAATGCAAATCTCTGAGATTGGTCGACAAATTAGAAGGCGTACGAGATCTCACAGTTACGCTTGGCATAACTTCAGATGAAGGTCGTGTGGTAGAAGACTGATTTCATAAAAGCAAGAAATGCACGTAAAAATTAAGGATATTTAAAACAAGGAAACAAAATAAGATAAATAGGTTACTGTCAACGAAAGTGCTAACCAATTAGTCGTGAGATTTAAAATTAACTAAGTTGGATCCAGAACTGCGTCCTGGCTCCATGATATAATCAGCTATTGTGGATGACAAAAGACGATCATAAAAATTAACTAAGATTAAAAAGCGCATACTAGTATGGCAGAATCAAAAAAAGTTGTTGAACACAAACCAGGCCAAACGATTAAATGCACACTCATAGTAAGTATACAGCCAATGGTAAGCAGTTGTATTTACCCAGTTTTCCCGGTTAGCCTCTTACATGGTAGACAAATATTGCTCACGTAACTTTAATTGATTTTGAATAAGAACTAGATCACATAAGAGCTGCAAGGAACTAACGACCTTGTGCAGTTTCACAGTTCAAAAATGATTTTGAACTAGCGAAGCATCGTAATTTCTACTTGATGACTTTTTGAATGATGATTATGATGTAATACACTTCACCAGTACTCAAAACTGCGTACAAATGTAGTAGCAGACATCCCATCGGGAGACAGTAAAGTTAAACTAGTTAAGGTGTTGAGGTTTAAGTCATTTAGCTAAGCAAAAGTATATATGCGTAACAATAATGTGTGCTCTATGGTTCGATCAGCATAATGAAGCATTTCACTACATAACGATGACATGCAGTTTATTTTAAACTAATTAATACGTAATTCTGATATATATATATATATATATATATATATATATATATATATATATATATAAACAACTACCTAAACTCACTTTTAACGTTGTCTCATGATTTTGGGAAAGGATACGCTTTTTTTGTCTTGATCTCTCATCTACCTGCATGGTTCGTTTGAACTGACTGACAACCGTCTGTGATCTCGGCACAGCCTCCGTGTTCTTCTTATTCGATTTGCTAAACGCAAACGTCGATTCAGACAAATTTTGTGGTTGGGCAGTTTCAGAAGTATCGGGAATAAAGAACGCAGATGCACCACTAGTTGTAGACGAATGTCGACTACATGGAGCAGCATTATGCTCGTCTAAATAAGGTAAAAAAATACACGAAAACACAAAGAATATGCTGAAATCGCATACAATATTTAATTGGGTTTAAATGTTCATAATGAAGTTTTGTCTATCCGGCATTCAAACGCCTATACACACAGATCTGATTCTCGTGAATATAAGGTATCAGAAAAGCTTGACCCAAAATGATTGATTAATCAGTCCATCCGTTGGAATAACGGAAGATAAGCGAAGACAGCCCTAACGAAGCTTAATTGTCTGAAAATCCATCATCAGGCCACTAATCACTAACACAATAGTCATAGTTTTAAAATGCTTTTCAGACGCGGTATATATATTATATAGTGTGAGTTAGCGTTGAAGTCGCATTGTCGAGACCATAAAATGTTAGCTACTCTACTGCAGGTTTACACATTCGTCTAGGAGATTGTATCGTCTTAATATCCCACAATCCTCACCAAAATATATTGTGGTTAAAGGGCGTAATACCGGCTCCTACTAATTAGTCGCCAATAAGCACGAAACGAATGTGCATGAGATTATACTTTCCGTTCATGCTGTCTTTGGTTTATCCTTCTGGTCACAACTGAACTAATTAGTAATTAGGTTCGCAACACCTAATATATACTTGCATATATATTAGTTCACCGCAACAAACAGTATTTAACTGTTTGACTCACACTGTTGCTTATATTTATATATATTTATATGTATTTTATATATTTATATAAGGTGTGAATATCGTAATAAATGAATAATAAGTGGTTCCAGAGAGAATATTCATGGTTAACAACTAAAAAGCCTCTTTTAAAGAGGAACTCAAAATGTGGTAGATAGACGGATATATAGATAGATAGGTTTATTCTATATACATAATATATTACATACACGCACATTAATCATTTCATATATTAAAATTTACATATATATATATATATTTAATGTGGTATAAATATTGGAATAATAAATAAATAATTAGATTAAATAATTAAATAGGAGAGAGAAGAAAAAACAATTAATGATATATATATATATATATATATATATATATATATATATATATATATATATATATATATATATATATATATATATATATATATATATATATATATATATATAAGAAATTTGACTCACACTGTTGCTTATATTTATATGTTCTTTGAAATGCGAGCTTTAATAAAATTCATTGTACCCTTCCTGTGTGCAAAAACAAAAAAGAAATTTTATCAGATATAAGAAAATTTTCTTTCGCATGGTCTTCTCAAATATCTACTAATGAACATATCTATATATAAATTGGAATCACCATGCGAAAGAAAATTTTCTTGTATCTGATAAAATTTCTTTTTGTTTTTGCACACAGGAAGGGTACAATGAATATTTATATGTATTTTATATATTTATATAAGGTGTAAATAAATAAATAAACAATTTGATTAAATTATCAAATAAAAAGGAAGAAAAGCGGAAAAATAATAATTTATTATAAATATATATATATATATATATATATATATATATATATATATATATATATTCTTATAATTAGAAAACACAAATAACAAAGTGGATAAAGGCCATTTATTTCGTGAATACTAATCATCTCTTATACAATCATACATATTTATACATTTTGGGTTTTCAATTGATTATGCTAGTGGTAACAAATCTGACTCGTTTTTACTGCTGTTCCTTGTTTTGACTAGTTGGTGAGTGTGTATGCGTTTGTGTTTGTGTGTGTGCGTGTTTGCATGTAAAGGTCATTCTCGCAGTATTGCGAAGTGATGTCTGATATCTTGTCATTATTGTTTTGATAGCTTGAGAATTAACCATTTGTGCGCATTGTTCACTGTTACATATACAAGTGCTATTTATCCCAGTATAGTTGATCGTTTCACCTCGTTGCGCAAAGTTTTCACGTGGTAACAACGCCAGTGTTGATTGCAGTGTTAAACGCTCACATTGTTTGGAGACTTCTGTCATCGTATGCGCCTCTGTTATTTCCACTTCAGTTTGTTGCCAATCCGATTGTACGTTTGTTGATTCTAGTCGAGGGCCTGTTTGTTCTTGGCTGGATACTAGTAGATTGTTGTTGAATTTTGTTATTCTTGGCCAGTCGATAAGGATGTCATGTTGATGAAACTTTTGAATATTAAGGTCAGGTGCTTGTTGTTTTATGTAAAGTGCTTCGTAGATAAATAATAATTTTTCTGATTTTGCTTTATGTAGAATTGTGAAATTGGTCGAATTGACAGGGTGCCCCGTTGCCAATATATGATCGGAAATAGCTGATTTTCCTGACGGTGGCAAGCCTTTGTTAATCAATTTCTGTGGCAAATGTTGCTGGATTCTGCTTATCAATTGCTTCTTCGTACGTCCGATATATGTGCTACCGCACATACATGAGAATTTGTAGACTATGAATGATTTGGAGAGAATTGGCAATTGATCTTTGGCATCCAACCTCATGATTCTCTGTGTACTAAATGTCATAACCAAGGCTTGCCACCGTCAGGAAAATCAGCTATTTCCGATCATATATTGGCAACGGGGCACCCTGTCAATTCGACCAATTTCACAATTCTACATAAAGCAAAATCAGAAAAATTATTATTTATCTACGAAGCACTTTACATAAAACAACAAGCACCTGACCTTAATATTCAAAAGTTTCATCAACATGACATCCTTATCGACTGGCCAAGAATAAC
>JAQBSW010000271.1:0-233945 GCA_029291075.1 Eudiplozoon nipponicum
CTTGAAGCATTATTTATTAGTTTCATATTGAAGTTAAAGTTAAAAAGGTGTTTATGCTATGTATGAATGAGTTCTATTAGTGTAGATTTTGTGACCAAAAAGAATTAGAACGCTAATTTTTCATTTAATAATCCTTAATTTATTGATAATATATCAATTCTAATGTCTACACCATATGTATCCTTATTAACATTCATAATGGTCCTCGATGTAGACTCGATTAAACTAATATCGATTAAGTGAAGACTTGTAATGGGACTGACAATATCGTAAGTACTTTCGATGCATGACGTTTATCGATGTTTTGTCCGTATATTTGCACATCGCAATTGAATTGATTGCGAACATAACCTAAGCTAAATAATCCCTTCAACTATGCTTCCCTGAAAATTATTTAAGCATTACACTAAGCCTTATGTCTGATTGCCAAATAACGGAAATGGTTCAATTAAACTACCATTTATTTTCGCGTCAGTGTTTTTAATGTAAGAACATTAAAGTAATTTAGGCAACTGGCTCTAAAATACTTTAATTTATTTAGTAATTTGTTTGTTATGTTTATGAAGCTAGATTGCAGGAGACTATGATTATTAGGAAAATGAGTTTACTATCCTTATCTAAATGATATGGGTTTCGAAATTCTGGTGCTACGGAATTTTGTCAAGCTAAACGGAGAATTCAGTATTGTCCTAAGCTCACGAGCTGAAGATTGTTTAACTGAACGGATCCATGTAGATAGTCGTTTTTTGCGAAGCACTGGGAGACATCTACTAAAGTTAATGCCAAAAACCTTAACCAACGTTGACTTTTCGTTGTATCCGTATATGCTCCCACCGATTGTTGCAAGAGAGGACACTTTACTCTAGAGCTCTTTAATAAGTAAAGTTAGAAGTTCTGATATGTTCTTGGTTATGGATGACATGAATGCTAACGTGTGACGCTTAAGCGACACAGAATTTCATCTACGTGGCAGACACGCTCTAAACTTATTGCTCAATGATAATTGTGAACGGTTGTTGGACTGCTGAGCGAAGCATAGGTTAAACTTGTTTAGCACAACCAGACGTAATGTAAGGCATTGTACCATAGCGTCCTCCAGCCTCCAGATAACTGGTGGCTCGAAGAAGTCACATAGCAATTTACCTTAGATGTCGAGGTGACATTCAGAACTGTTTGGTTTGAAAGGTGTATTTCGACTCGGACCATGGCTTGTCTGTTGTAAAATTTTCATTTTCTAGAAATCTAAATAAGAATAAAGCACAAATAGAAATGAGAAAACTCGAACAGACGTCTTTCCAAAAAAATATTAATGCTTACTAAAATTTATTTTAATTTGTTTTGATGATAAAAATTCGAAATTACTGCTGACGAAGATGAGAGCAGCTATACCCAGTGATATTACTATGTAACATTGTGTGCTCCCGTACGATTATTAAATAAGTTCTCCGAAAAGTCAATGAGATTCTTGGAACTAGGTGCGGAATTCTGGCTTGATTTTCTGTAGCAGCTATTAGGCACCAAATTATGTGCGGTCCAAAAGTTGATCTTAAGACTTTTAGACCAGGTATTATCAGTTAACAACCGATGTATACTCCAACATATTCGCGCGACAGGTCTGAAAAAATGAAATGTTATTGATACAATAAATGATTGTACAAATAATTTAATCACCGATAAACTGTGTCGTCTTGATTTGTGACCTGAACCCGTCAAATTTTTATTTTCTTTAGCAGCTGCATCTGTCCCGAACTTAGAAGGTATACCTGCATTAACAATGTGTGACACTATACTCTAACACACATTGTAGTTAGATAAACGGAATGCAATTTTATCTCTAACATAGCAGAGATGCAGGCTCTGATGATATGCTCTCGGACTTATCTAAGGAATGGACGACCTAGCGTTATTTTATAGCTGACCAATGTGAGCAAAAATTAATTGTTTGCGGCGTGATACAGTGAAAGTTGTGTTGCCGATGTTGCCTTGCCTTAACGCTGAATTAACCGTAATGGTTTTGTGAAGAGGTTTAATTTGCCTTCTGTATTATCTAGGTAAATATACTCATAGGAACTAGATCCTTCCCTCACTAATCTATAATAATTGGTATGTCTAAATTATTAATTTTTTCATTGTTATAACTAAAAAATGCTTGTATGAATTTAAACATTTTTTGGCTATGCGATAGTAAAGCATACGTTACTAATGGCTTTATTTAGTGCTGTGAATGGTGATGATAATATTGTTGAGGATGATGATGATGATGATGGGTGGCGACACCATTTATGGGGCATTGAATGTCCGTTTGCGTACTATATTGGATATGTATATCGTCCCGGTTGATTGGAATGAGTTGACCACCTTTCCTACCTTAGAAAATGTTTCTTAGTTATTGTTATAACCATCGTGGTACTGTCGTATAGAGGTTATTTGAATCGATTATCTCACGCTTTCTCAGCGCTTCGTGTAAATCAAATGATAGAGAAAAACCAACCGTATTTTAATCAGGATGAAGTTATATAAATGATATATTTACCTTAAAACAAGTATTTTAACAATGAAATCTTCATCACTTTCCCATTATGCTGGTCGTAGAAATCAAAGGTGATTTTGGCTTAGTGGACCACACTATTCTGTTGAAAGTGACGTTCTCAAAAAAATTTTAAAAATTATACCTGCTTCCTGCACAAACACTTCTAGTTACGTTAGAATCTGCAAACATTATCGCACAACTTTACTACTGGCAATAAAGTTTGTCAAGAATTTTCACTATTTTGTGTCTTCAGTCCGATTAACCGGTAGAGCATTACTCTTTCAACCAATAACAGGTTGGTGTAAGTAACAATTAGGATAGATTTTGACATGGCAAAACAGCTTAAGTCAACTACAGTCAAATTAGTAAAGAACTCGTTTATATATCATGATGTGTATCACTTGCGCATCTCATTGCTTAGATGGAAATCATGCGCGCTATGGCATTAATTCGAATTCGGTGTAGATCTAGTGGATTTAAAGTGGAATCAACTTTTTAAAGACAATGCATCTTCTAAAAACTCGCGTTGCTCTATCAAAAGTGTTGTGAGTTTTGTTCGCTGTGTCGGCTTCTGCTGAATAGTTGGCAGTAAGCACGAAGCACGTTTCCATAGGATCTTATTTATCGTACTGACTTTTCCATATCCTTCAGTTTCGTTGTGAACTGAATTTTTACACATATACTAGTTCTTAACAAGCATAATTATATATATATATATATATATATATATTAAACGGTGGGATCATTTTACTCTGTATTGCATTAATGTTTGTCACTGCTATTATCCTCAGAGGGATTCGTGGTCTGGATGGCGAAAATCCTAATTTACTTTGGTCCAAAATAAATTACAATACGCACAATGCAGGTACTCCTGTATGTGGCATTGCAGGCCCCCGTAGAAATAATTACTGGCTCTCTGTAAAATCTATGGAGATACTCGAAATAAGGCGTCAAATTCCACCTGGCTCGACTTATAATAACACCCGTCACAATATAAGAAGCCAACTTAAGCGCAGTCTAAAAGTCGATCTTGAAAACGATTGGACCAGAAATGCTTAAAAAAAGGAAGTAGCTTTCGCGTCAGGTAATAGTCGCTGTTTGTTCCAACCTATGCGCGCAAAAGATACGAGAAAATTAAAAGTTAGTGAAACTATAAATGATAGTAACAACGATTTAATAACCGATAAAATAAGTCGTCTTGACTGGCTGGCTGAACACTTTAGAGATCAATTTTCTTGGCCACCCGCGTCAGTTGAGATTCCTGAAAGCATGTCTGCATCAACAGTGTGGAATGTTAGTCCCGAAGAACCATCCGAGTTAGAGGTACGCGATGCAATCCTATCTCTTAAATGCCGCAAAGCCGCAGGCCCCGATGATTTGCTTCCAGGATTGTTTAAGGATGGTGGCGATATAATTTCAGGAGCGTTGACCAAACTTTTTCATACTATATGGAATGAGGAAACCGTACCACTTGATTGGAATGAGTCGACCATCATTCCTATCTTAAAAAAGGCAATCGTAATTCGTGCGATAACCATCGTGGTATAAGATTGACTCCGGACCTATTAAGGTTATTTGCTTCGATTATCCTACGTCGTCTTAGCGCTTCACGTGAATCACATATAAGAGAAGAACAGGCCGGATTCCGCGCAGGACGAGGTTGTATAGATAATATTTTTACGTTAAGGCAAGTTCTCGAACAGAGACATTTATATCACCGTCCCACAATAGCCGTCTTTCTAGACTTCAAGGGTGCATTTGATTCGGTGGATCGCAATGTTTTATTCCATATTTTGTCGAAATGCGGTGCCCACAAAATTTGTTATATTATACGAGCTCTCTACACAAATACTTCTGGTCGCGTTAAGGTCTACAACGAATTAACGCATAACTTTACAACCAGCAGTGGTGTTCGTCAAGGTTGTCCACTTTCCCCATTTTTGTTAATTTTGTAATCGATGCTATTATGAACAACACTCTCCACACATTCAGGATGCTGGAGTTGAAGTTCTCCCGGGCGATAAACTAGTCGATCTTGACTATGCGGACGATATCGTACTATTATTCGACAATCGGGATGCTGCCCAGGCCACCTTGAATAGATTAACAGACGTTGTTCCGTCTTTCGGTATGAAATTCGCACCCTCTAAATGTAAGATACTGTTACAGGATCACCCACCACTCACTCCAACGTTGCGACTGCAGAATGAAGATCTAGACATAGTCGACAGGTTTACATATCTTGGGAGCTCTATCAATAACGTAGGCAATATGTCCGACGAGGTGAGAATACGGATCGCGAAAGCTAGAGTAGCTTTCTCGAACCTTCGTCATTTATACTTACTTACTTTACTTTACTGCGGCTGACTCCTTTTGGAGGATAAGCCGGCTCCATTTTCATGGAGTTTCTTGGGAATTTGGTACAAGTGGTGTCCTCTCACCACTCGTCATTTATGGAGAAACGTGAACATTTCTCAGGTCATA
Organism: Eudiplozoon nipponicum; assembly: GCA_029291075.1. Classification (NCBI taxonomy): domain Eukaryota; kingdom Metazoa; phylum Platyhelminthes; class Monogenea; order Mazocraeidea; family Diplozoidae; genus Eudiplozoon; species Eudiplozoon nipponicum. The sequence continues at coordinate 5,015 of JAQBSW010000271.1, forward strand.
CATACTGTCGATCCTATTATCTTCTGCAAAAACTCGTGGGAATATCTTTTAGATGCAAGGGCCGGGACAGCTTTGTAAATCGATGTCGTTACTAATTTTTGTCGTTGGTAACTAAGCCTGAATATGCATTATTACAGAGCAAAATATATGAACATTTAACGGAACATTTGTTTCGGTTGGGGCACTCTTTGAGAAGGCCAATTATACATGTTTGTTTTACTCCCTTGATTTCTCCGGTGGGTGGCAGAATCTTTATTTTGCAATAAGTCTTAAAACTCAAATAGTTTACCTGGCCGTAGAACTGTCATCTAGTTTCAAATTTGATAATCATTTTTAAAGCGATATCTATCATTTTATTTTGGTATTTGGAGTACATATTATGTTCGGTATTTTGGTTTCGTGTCCAAGGCCCCTGCGGCTACTCCAAGAAAATTTAACGTATCTAAAGCAGTGACCTACTAATTAAAATTGGACGATTAGTGCTTGTTATCAGTTTAATTTATTTGTTTATTATGATCTTGACAAAAATAGACGCATTTTCGCGCTAACTTTTAGTCTAAACTTTCCATTTTTATACAGAGGCTATTGAGGCTAATAAAGTTTGAAAAATTACACCTGCTTAAAATTTAATTCCCTTTAAAAAAAAAATTCTTTCTAAATAGAAATGAAGACTTTGATGCATTTTATCCTGCTTCGGCCATGACGTTTGGTCACACAGACTGTTCGTTTGGGTTAGAATATAATGTAAGTTATGCTTTAAATAATGTATTCCTATTAGTTTTTATACTTTTTTCGGCTTCCCCTTTCAGACAACATAATTCATTTTAACTTAAAACGTTTTTTTCTAAAATAAAACTGTCGTTCATATTTTAATAATGCTTCTTACTTTACCTTAATAACATTTTGAAAAGTTTGTACTAGTTTTTTGTATTGGATTTTTTAAAGATATTTAATACGCTAAAAACTTTAAGCCGAGTTGACTTTTAGTTGCATCTGCAAATGCTCCTACCGATTACAGCACATATGACAAAAAGGACGCTTAATTGTTAGACCTAAATTTTCTACCATGTTGGGCAATGCGAAAAGATGTTATGGTCAATGACATTTAAACATCATTATTTTGGTCCATCATTCTATATTCGACTCTCCCTCATGTTCTTTGATTTCTGTACTGTAGACTCCTAGTCTTCTGCCGACTGTCACAGCGGCCATGAATAAGTCAAGACAAACAAGTAACAACTTTAATAGTAGTATTTTCAGATAATAAAATTATTTTTGGCTTATATATATTCATCGTTTAATCATTACCGAAAAGAATTCTTAAACACTGTTCATAAAACGCGCACAGGTATAATTGAGAATACAAGCCAAAAGTTTGTGCTCAATTACTTAGTTACGCCGTTATAGCCTGCAAGCTGACCTAACTAGATTCTAAATTCTTAGCTTATAGCGTGCGTTAACTAAATATCAAAGCTCATCATATTACAAATTCGCGCATGAGTTCGACAGAAAATACAACTAAATCTTTCTAATTCTGATGGCAGCCTGCGTAATCTGAATCAATAACCAAAAAATATGAATTATTTTCTAAAGTTGAAACATATAATCATAATTAGCGTATAAACACTATGAATAATCAGGCAGTCAGTCTCCTACGTATCTGCATTACTATACGCTGATTTTGCTAAGCAGTGAGCTTCGTTTAGCTGCACTGTAACTGTTGTAATTACTGGAAGCATGTATCATTATCCTAACAGATAGAAATTAAACAACCTTTATTAACTGATGCTGTTTTCACTTTTTCGATTTAAAGAAATACGACTAATTTTTGCCGTTCACTCTGTCTAACTGAAAAGAAATTTACGATGTTGCGAATGTTTACCATACCCTGGTAGGTAAACGGTTCTTATGCTGCTAAATTTGATTTTAGTGTAACTTAACCATTTCTGGAATTTCAAAATATGTCCATCTTGCTACTTATGTAAATGTGGTGCTGACCGAGAGAATAAAGCATGTGTGAAACGCAATGTCTACGAATGTCAGCGTTGCTTAATCGTTGTTAGTAACCTATATTGGTTATGTTTCGCAAACAATGCTGATCGAATGTAAGCGTCTATGATCTTCGACTTCGTTTCACTAGCGTGTGACAAAAATGCACGCATTGATACAATGTACTCCCGAACGTTGTAGAAAGTCACTCAAACTATCGCGTTATTCATATTCACCTCATCTATATTGCCTGAGTTAGTGACCTAGATATCAAGATATGTAAGCCTATCAACTACTTCAAGATTTTCATTTTTAAGCCGCAGGATGGAAGTGAATCATGGGTCATTCTGTAGCAGTACATGACATAGATTGCGAATTTCATAATAATATATGAAAGAACGTCTGTTTACCTAATTAAAGTGGTTCGCGCCGAAACACAGTTTTCGAGTGATAATGCAATATCAACTACGCATATAAGTTCGACAACTCTTCAGCTCGAAAAATCTTCGTCACATGCATTCTGAACGTATAGAAAAGTTTAGTTCGTAGTGCAATTTATTACAAGATAAATGAAAAATAGGGGATATGGGCATCTAGTGGTTAAATTGTTCGATAATTCTTTGTAGACCATAATGTGACCAAAATTGTTTTTGCGGAGAGCTCGTGTAATATTTACAAATTTAGTGTGCATAAAAATTTGCTACAGAATATCGAATAAGAAGTTGCGATTCGCTAAATCAAATGAACCCTTTACATCTAACATTACGGCTGTAGTGAGACAAAGAAATGCGTATCACAGTTTTTGAAACGTATTGCGTTATATGGAATGAGATCGAGTTCACCATTTTTAGTACTCTAGAATAGGACATTGGAATTCATATGATAACCAGCGTTGTATAAGTTAGACTCAAATCGTATATTAATTATTTTAGATTTCTTTACTCCATCTCAGCACCTCGCGTAAATCGCATGAATCGCATACTAGAGAAGAATAGGCAGGTTTTTGGCCAGGGCGAGCTTGTATAGAATGTATTTTTATCTAAAGACGTGCTTGAACAGCGACATGCAGTTCGCTATCACACTATGGCCTTATTTCTAGATTTAAAGGGTGCAACTGGCTTATTGGATCGCAGCATTTTAATCAATATTCTGTTGCAAGATGTCATGCACGCTAAATTTGTAAATCCTATACGAGCTCTATATAAAGAAATAATTTTGGCCACTTTGGGATCTACAATGAATTATCAAACATTTTATTAGTCGCTGTGGTGCGTTTCTGAAATATATTCTTCCATGCATTCAAGATATGTGTCGAAATTTTCCCAAGCGATGGATTAGTCGACCTTGACGTTGTTGGCGATCTTGTATTACTATTCGAAAATCTCACGTACGGCCAGGTCACTTAAATTGGATTATCAGTCGTTTCATCTTTCGTTATGAAATTCACAGTGTCTAAGTGCATAATACTATTACAGAGTCTCACATCATTCACTTCAATGGTGAAATTGTGATAATAATTGGCAGACTTACATATCTCTTTAGCCATGTCAATTTTTCAGGCAATATGATCGAGGAAGTGAATATGAGAATCACAAAAGCATGAATAGCATTCTGCCACCTTCGCCATGTATTGCTATACGCGCTTATCTCTTAAAGGCCGTGCTAAAAACCCATCTGCACGCACTATTTTGTTATACGCTAGTGATCTTCCAAGCTTATCGGCATTCAACCTCCGTTGTTGTTGAAGTATAGCCGTTGTAGGCTACCAACAACAAATACGAAAAATTGACATCAGTATTCGTATTTTCGGCGGCCAACAAATGATACTCGTTAGGTAAACGAATAAGACTCCATTAGCCGCAGTAGATCGGTCCCATTTTACATATGCCTTCCGTTCGATTGTCCAATAGAGTATGATTTTCTCGACTAGTAACGGATTGTGTAATAAACAAGGTGGACAGGTTTTTACATGTCGCAATCAGCTAAAGGCCTCCACAATCATATCGAGCAGTTTAGGATCAGGTGGAATTCCACGATGCGGTCCGTGTTGGAAACCATGCGCAATAAGGAATCGAATCGAGATTAGTAACGATCTTCTTGCGGAATATTATTAGTCGTTTACCTTGTAACTATCTTGTCTTATTTGTGGAAAATTAACTGTCAAGTTAGGTCTTGCCTATGGAGCGATATTCTGATAATCGAAAGGAAGTTGTTTTGCCTTTGTCGTCTGGCCTTAAATTTAATTTGAGCTTGTAGGTACTTTCTAATTTACTAAGTCCCCTCCATATATAATTATCATTTGACATTTTTTTGTTTTAAACCTTTTTTGGACAGAAACCGTTCACAAACCGTTCCAAATAATCAATGGCCGAAATTTACAAAATTCTTATTTAGAAAATAACTAAATTTGAATATATAAAGACTAATATTAACATTGGTTCGTTAACGGTCCAAGTGAAATTAGATTGGATTTTATTGTGCGATGAACCGACGATGATATGTAATGGCTTAGAACATGTTTGTTTTCTAATTTGTGATATTATTTGATATCTGATTTTAGGTTGCTCGGACAAAGGGTTATATATTAATAAAATATAACAAATTTGGTCAGTCAAATAATAAATATTGTCTTTTGGAATGTTATAAACTTATTGAATACGTGGTCGATCTCTAATCTTGATTTCATGTAACTAAAAGTGTTAAGGGAACGATAGGAACATAATTGGAATAATTTAATACAAAGAATGCTTCGTTTCTTTACTCTCATTACCGGTTTATGAGGGCATTTTTGTTCACTTTTCGGCTAGAATTTTTTAATCATTCTTGCATAGTTGTGGGTGATTCTATCTGGCGTGGTTTTCTTGTTGCATATGCACTTATTACCCAATCCATTATAATACCCATTCATATTTTTATATAACTTATTATACCATTATAATATTTTATATGCGTTCGTCTTTGAGGACATTCCAAACAAGCAATTTAATGATATTACTGTTTTTGTGTACCGTTAATTAAGTAAATTTAAAATTAAATTAATAGGTTCCACTTCAGTGTCGTTGTGCGAAACTATCATTGCTTTGACTATGTTCAATTATTTAGAATTCCGTATATATTTTAGATGAGTAATTTTATAAATGAAAAATGAATTGATTTGGCCTAATCAGGAAAAATGTCCACAAAAGTGTATATTCATCCAGAATATTGAAATAGAAGAAACAGTGAATAAATTCGTATTGGTGTGGGAAATCCCTTTTAGTTGCCCCAGTGCATCAAGGAATTTAAATTGCTTTGGCATTTAATTATTATTTTATTATAAGTTTATGCACATACATGCATGAACATAAGCAAACACAAACTAACTTTGCCATAGGTCTCAAAGTTGTTACAACTCATCAAACCTATTTCAATAAGGCAAAAATCGTATTCTTTTCACCGAACCTTGTTCTCTGCAAGGTTCACGCGTAATTTCATCCATTTAAATGTCACTTTTTTCTATGTGTACGGTGTGGTTTTATCAAATTATTTATCTGGCGAATAATAATGTCAGTCAACGAGATTGTTGATTGATTTTTCTGCGATTTTAGCTTTCCTCCTTAGAAACCACTTGCCTGTTGAGCTAGTTGTGTACTTGGCCTTAGGCCGTGTCGTAGCCATGGCAGACGACGTTCCTTGACTATCAATAGCAGCTACAACAAGACAAAAGTTTATCCAAATTCGGAAACCTTCTGGTGTTACTAAGGAGGATGAATGTCTAAACAACTTGAGATAAAATGCCGTTCTGTATGAGCTTAGGTGGAGAATTACATGGAACCAAAACGAATATTATCGCAGAATTTTATTTCAAAATTAACTAAATGAAAACCATATAGAAGGTTTAATGGCTCTGTAATTCGTCTAGTTTTTCGGCAACCTATACATTCTTAATGTAATCGAAATCAGCAAGCCAACATCTACCATCGATCTCTCTGGAGAGTATTAAAGGCTCTTAGGTGAAGACGACAGTTAACTAAGACGGGGGCAATGTCATCCATTTCGAATCCCGGTGTTAATCGCAAAATTTAGAAAACTTCTAATACTGCAATTAAGTAATCAGAATAAGTTTACAGGTATCGAAAATTTTTGGCCGAGACGCCACCCCCATGATACAGTTCGTCATAACGTGTGTTCCACCGTATCATAGGCGGTTTAGTGGTACTGATTAGCAATTTTAACGAGCATTTAATACCACTGGAACTACTTGATAGTGCGACGTAGTGTCGAAATCCTGTCTATAAAGATCTCACTGGCTTCGTTATGAATTTTACTGTGAAAAAATGGAATCCCATTGTATGCAGTGGGATGAAAACTTTATAAATGCCCGGTGTACTTCTATAAACATTTTCATAAGGTTAAATCTTATTGATAAATTTTCACTAATTTTGGGCGGTTTCCTTTCTCCAAAACAATGTAGTAAGCCAACGAATATCATTATATTCCCCATCTTACAAACTTTAAAAATTCATTGCAAATGTTATCAATTAACACAACATTTTGTAAATGAGATCTTTAAGTCAAGTTTTCTCAAGCCACGTTATTTGCGATACTAAAATAATTGAGATGATTCTGGTAGGTCTTGTTGAACGATGCACTTTTACTGTGCATAAATTCCGAAGAAATTGAATTTTGACGCTAGTTAATAACAGGAAACCAGTGACCATTCTCATCCACTGTATGGATGACTTGCAGCTTCTTGTGAAGCTTCTGAATCAGGTTGCGATTTGATCTTAATTTCGCGAAAGTTGTCGCATCTTGATAAGTTTATAACTGTTCAACAAGAAAGTTATATTTTTTGGAAAACTTGTGGCTATTCCATCTGACAGAAATTTAGCTGGTTTGTTCGATGATATTTTGACCAACAATGTCAGCTGTTAAACAATCATTGATTGCGCGGGTGGTGGTGACAATTATTTAAGTCACGTTTGCGATATTGAAGTAAACACCAATCCCGTTGTATTTAATCAGTCGTCGAACAACAGCAAAATTGCCGTTAGGCACACGTTCTGACGCGTTTCGACCTTCCATGATCATCATCAGAATACGACGGCTTACTGTCTTACGAAGATCAAACTGAAATGCATAAGGAAAGCAAAATTAAATATGCGGCTCTCACATACGGTAGTCTCACATGCATTGTACTTGACTGGAAATGTCGGCTGCACAATTTCAATGTATCCACGCATATATATGGGCAATACAATTAAACAATTATTGATTGCGCGGGTAGTGGTAACAACTCTTTAAATCAAGTTTGCGAGCTTGATGTAAACACCAATCCCGTTGTATTTAACCAGTCGTCGAACAAAATAGCAAAACTACCGCCAGACTGACGCGTCAACGAGCTGGCAAAATCGATGTTAAAATTAATGAGGTATTTAGGAAATTAGCGTAATATTAAAATATGTTCAATAATTCTGCCAATGCTTGATACTATTTGGTTAACACAAACCAACTGTCCGCTGTTTCTGCTGCCATTGATATTAGAATAATAATGAAAGATGAATGTCAATACTTGTATCACAAGTTTGTTTAATTTGACTATAAACCGACTTCTAATACACGCGCAAAGAAAATTCGATAACTAGTGAGTGGCCTGCAACGGATTGCGTTATCAATATATTGTAAATAAACAGAAGGAATAAAATTACCTCTAAGCTGTTTTAGTAATCTCTACAATTACTAATTACTGATTTTTAATGGTACCCGTGGCGAGAACTTCAAATAGTTTGTTATTTGCACTGGGCGCCCTAAGGAGTTACGTTTTTGCTTTGGAATAAATCTTATGAATAAATGACTTTAAGGTAGATCCTATGTTTAATATGAAGAAGCTGGTGTGTTACCGAAAAAGTTTTCGCATCCAAAATTTATTAGTTAGCGAGAGTAAGATTCGGTGTGATCATTTCGCTGATATCGTGTATAATAGTATTACGCTAATAGACTCTTAGCCTTAACCTTATTTATTCATTTTACCAGCTATAAGTCAACATATAAAATCTGATTTCACTGTCGAGTTTTCACAACTGTTTATATTTATGTCTGAGTTGTAAAAGATTACTAGATCGCTAATTATCAGAGCGTGGCTATGTAAACCATACAGATAGGATGGTGTTCTGTTATTTTACTCAGAACAAACCGCATTTTGCTATGCAGAGCTCGAGAGTGTACCACGGCCGTTTAACAGATTCAATTAGTTGATCTGATCGTTATCTTCTGGCGGCGATAATGAGTTTAAAATTCTGTAGCTTTTTACTGAAAGCAGATATTAATTAGCCACAAGCTTAATAAACACCTATAATTCTGCTGGACTAACTGTAACTAAAATTCTTAGTCTATCAAATGACATCTGGGAAGCTGTGTTGGTAAAGCTTAAACATATATCAGCTTGACTTTAGAGAACTTACATGTAATATTTATTAATAAAACAACTTCTTAATACGTGACATCTGCAGTGCAGCGGAAAGGAAAACATACGGAGGCTCCTAAACTTTTCTATAACTTTTATACGAGGTACACTATGGATGAGGATTAGCACTGGTTAATTGTTGCTATTTATTTCTAAGCAGCGTCAAAGCGTATCTTCATTAGTTTTATGCTAAAATCCGATGTATTCTCAGTTATCATACTACTCAGAGAGTATGGGCCATTCTCGTTTATGAAGTGCTATTTGGCATGAATTTCTAAAATCTTACTAGGTGCGTTTCACCCAATACTGAATTGTATATTTTTTCTCCGCAACAAACAGTATTTAATTAAAATATGCAATGAATTAATTACGATGTGAAGTCTGTAGTTTGTAGGATGTAACTGCCAGCGCCTGGACGGCTTTTAAAGTCAACCACGAACGGTAAAAGTTATAAAAAAATTATAGCATTTAGAAGGCTAGTTAAAAGACAGATCGTACTTCGGGCAACCGAGTCGACCATGGTGGTGGTTTGTAATTGTTATAGAGATAGACCATTATTCTTAGGGAAAGCCATTCTTATTTACAATATTGGTAACTGGATAACACATTCTACCCTAAACTTTAACCAAAAATATTTGGAAATCTAGCAGCGGACGAGACCCAATTGAGATGCTTTGTTAAATATGCCTTATTTACTTTATTTGTGTATTCATCATTTGATTCGAATCATGTGCTTATGTTGCAATGTTTTTTTATCTGGTAATTAACTATTTGGCCGATCGGCCTGCGCAAGTTTATCCTCAATTTACGTGCTTATATTGATAAATGTTTTGTCGTTTACTTATCTAAACCCTCTCCATTTAAATTGTCTGTTTGATTTGCTTTTCAATATTTATCAAATTTGAATCAAATACCATGTTTTGATTCTATATTTTGTTGGTATAAACTAAGCTTTGTATAACATAGAAAATGAAATTCAACCGGTTTACTGGTTTCGTCCTTCATGGGAATTCGTCAACTACCTTCCAGAACTTTCCGCAGATGTGGCTCGAACCGGGATACATTTGCTTCAGAAACTGAGATGATCCTAGAAACTAAACATTGTATCATGTAAAAAAACAATTCATCCATTATACCGTTTTCATCTTTATTAGAATCTCGTCAAGTAATGTATGTCATTTATCGTGGGCGCCTTAGCTTCGGAGTCTGGGACTCTTTTCAGGTTTATAGATGGTTTAAAATTCTGCAGAATACGCGACTATGTTTGCGCAGTCTATAGTATCGGACTCGGAAGCAAATGTGCCGCGGTTCGAGCTCTGTCTGCAGCAAATTCTGGACAGTACTTGATTAGTTTCCAATAAGGACGAAGTCAGTCTATTGGATGAATTTCCTTTGTTACCTTGTGCAATTTAAATGTATACTGACGCAATATATGTATTATAATGTGTTTATATCCTAGGAGAAAATGAGAAAACGGTTCTTGTATCTGATAAGATTAATATTTATTCTTTGAACATATGAAGGATACTATGAGTATATAAATTTTAATTTATCCAACATACTTTCTAAATCAAAGCCAGCATGAACTGAAAGTATAATCTCATGCACATTCGTTTCGTGCTTACTGGCGACTCATCAATAGGAGCCGGTATTACGCCCTTTAACCACTATATATTTGGTCGAAGAATGTGGGATAATAGGACGGTACAATAGTAGATTGTTTATCCTCCTGGTCACAACTGAACTAATTTGCTACTAGGTTCGCAACACCTAATACATACTTGCAAATATATTCTCAACAACAAACAATTTTTTACTGTTATACTTGCTAAAGTTTGTTTTTGCCAAAATATTTACACATTAACTGCACTGACGTAGAAATCGAACGTACGTTAAATATATAATGGTGTACTTGAAAAATTCTCGATATTTGGTTCTGTGATTTGGTCAAAATACAACATATTTATAATATATTAATGAACTTTATTGAGTAAAGAAAAGTTAAGGCAAAGAGGTAGAATAGAAATTCAAAGTGATTGCAGTGGACTAGTTTTGTTTATACATTCTCCACATCTCAGTAGAAAAGTTGATCCTTTTCATTCTTCACGAAACCCGATGCAGCATGGATTCATTTTTGTTCGTTTTATTCATGATTATATGTAGGCTGTAAAAATAGGTTGCCCATTCCTATTGGGTATGGTTTGCATTAATAATTTTCTCTATGTCAGATAGTCTACCAACCAAGGAGAATAAGCACTATCTGCCCAGCTTCCATTGTTGAAAATTTTTTCATCTACCGAAATATGCCTTTGAATCTTGTTTGATTGCATTACTACTATTACAACTCACTTAACGCTATGTGATACTGTGAAGCTATTCCGATCTCGGGACTTCAATGAAACGGGATGATGACTGTATCCACTTACACTGCGCCAAATGTGTTTTTTCAATTCAATTAATTAAACGAAAACCAATAAGGGATATACTTGAAAAATTGAAAAGTGTAGTTAAATAATTTAGAAATGAACTAGTCATTGCACACAATAATCATGCACTTTTACTTTACTGCGGCTGACTCCTTTTGGAGGATAAGCCGGCTCCATTTTCATGGAGTTTCTTGGGAATTTGGTACAAGTGGTGTCCCCTCACCACTCGGCTTTTTGATCGAGTACGCACCTCTAGCCTTTGCACATCCAAGCGCAGTCTGCAAGGCAGCAGTAAGTTGCATGGTTGCCGGTGGCTGTTGAGAGCTCAATCGCCATTCGGAAGTACGGGGTACTGTCCAGGAGTCCATGTAATCCTGTGGCTGTTGAACCCTTTGTGGCGGGAACACACGCCGAGTCATGGTGCCGTCGTCGGGCTCATGTGGTATTTTATAGGAGATCCGACTGCCGGTCGGAAATCCACCACGCCCTGGTGACACCACCGCCATAGCCCCGTTAGCCCATGTACGATCGGCCATCGAGACATGGTTGACACCGTCGTACTACGTTGAGGAGGGGATGGACTTTACGACGGAATAATCATGCACGTGATTATTAAATATGTAGTCTGTTCGTAAAAATATATTCTATATAATGGTCAAAGACTAGAAATTATATATAAATTTCTATGCTCACATTACCTTTTCAATGTGAAAAGATAAAATGAAATGGTTCTTATATCTGATAAAAATGCTTTTATCTTTGAACCTGGAAAATGTCTTATGAATAATATTAAAGCATGCATTCCAAAACACACACACGCACATATATATATATATATATATATATATATATATATATATATATATATATATATATGAATTAATATTAGTCTTTAAAATATAAGAGAAAAAACAAATATACCCATGGAATAAATTTTATGAATAAACCTATTGTACTAATAAGCTAAAGCCCTGCTTAAACGTGCAGAAAATAATTCAAAAAGAAATTAAATTGGACTGGAACAAAGACATAACTGACATGCCTTTAAAAATAGCCAACGCTTCGCAAAATAGGAAATATACATCAATTACGGACGCAATTACAATGAAAGCGATGACACACCAAATGACGTTACGCAAAAGGAGAGGTCTAAATTGCGCAAAACAAAGGCTAACATAACGAAGAGGAGATTGGTTACGACAAATGTACAGTTGGATTGGATGAACGAATATAATAACGAATCCAGAACAATAGCAGTAGATACTGGTAGAAATAAGATTTATTAATAATTGTTATTCCATGTAGTACGTTGTTTTGTTCTTATATTTTAAATAATGGCGAAAATTGCAACGATATATATATATATATATATATATATATATATATATATTGTGTTTATTAACATATATTGGTTATTAACTATAAATGCAATACCCATATTTTTATGCTTTTTGTTGGATTATATTTATAATATCCTCAGGATCATAATTACGCGCTGCCAGTCGGATTGACACCACCATCGATGGCTCCTCACTTAATGGATTTTGAACCGCCGACTCCAAAACCAGACAGTTTAAAGCATATTAATCGAATGGCTAGAGCTCTTCCAGGTAGACTGGCTAATGCCAACTTGCCTATGTCCTCTAGCTGCCCGACAACACCACGAAAACCATTTAGTAGTCTGGCATGTGGTGAAAGTCCCTTGTCAACCAATCTAAAGTATCGTCATCCTTTTACACCTCAGACTAAACTGTCTGAGGCACTATATCGAGCTTCTCAAAACAGTGGGTCTACTGACAGGCAGAATACCGACATGGCGTCACCTAGCCGTGTTCTGTTTGGCAATACAAGTGAGGAAACTGAAGTGCTGACCGAGCCTACTAGCAGAGATTCATGTTCGAAATATTCAATCAATCGAGATGTCGTTTGGTCGAATCTTCGGCGACAACAGCGCAGAGAGAACAGGGTATTCAGTTACATTTATTCATTGTATTTTTTGTTTTTTATTCATTTCTTCTTCATATTTTATATTTTTCTTTTAGATTTCGTGTTTTACAATTCGACGTATGATTCAATATTAGTTTCAGGACTTTTCTGTTTTATACTTCAAAGATCTTCCGATAGGCACACAAACCCGAATGTAGCGAATATCGTTTAAGCATTTTGTATATGGGTCGGTTTTTTCGGCAAAGTATGTCACAAATTTTGCGAAATTTTCGATAATTTTTTTGCGTGTTGAACCAAAGCACATACATAACTTACTCCTGATATTCTTTTAATTTTAATGAGTTTCATACTTACGTTAACGGAAATTTGGATAGTTTGTGCACTGGTTTTCAATTGCGCCTTGACTGGTGTAAAAATAACTGGATGACACAATAATGACGTATAAATGTCCAGCCTGATGAAATTGGTCTGCACGTGTCCCATATTTCAGAGACATACATGAAAACCAAAAAGTGTCTATGAATACTCGATTCCGTATTTAGACAAATGGGATAGTGGTTCTATAGTTAGTTCGAGAGCTTTCAGATGGCCAATTCAAAAAAGGAAATGTCTGGGTCGCTCGGCTAAAACCAAACCGACTGGTGTCAGCAGAAGTCCAATAAAGACCATTTCTTTGACTGAAAGCGGGATTGCTAGCAGCTTCAGTTGAATTAGACAAATATTGCAGACGTTTGGAAATTCTATCTATTAACATCTAAAGATGCTTAAATTATATCTTTCTGGAGTTATCCTTTTGTTACGATAATAACACAAAAACTATGTACTCGAAGGAAGCCAACCGCCTGCATTACAGAGACATCAACGAATGTTGTATCTGCAAACCTGATGATCGAACTAGGGAGATCGAGGCAGTTTTATCGGACAAACATACATAAAAAACATATCTAGTTCCCTCACACGTTGGGTTCCAGAATTAAACAGGCCTTTCTTTTGTACTCCGTCTTGCTAGACAGAACTTTTTCCATTAAAGTCTCATGGTTAGTAATGATACGATTCAGCGTGATCCAGTGGCTAATATCGCGACTAGTGGTATTGTATTTTTTCGACATGCTACCGATAGTCCGGCTTACAGGATGTGTAATTGGCACATCAAATAGAAGTCGAATCCAAATGCGACAATTCTTAACTGGTTGTTTTTAACCAGCTAACATAACACTTTTTCATTTAGTTGTGATGGGCACCTTGAAAATTGCATGAAGAGGCTTTATATTGTGTATTTAACTTCACGTCACTATCTAAGCAATGCATATTTCTTTTGTTGTATTTGAAACATTTAAAGTCCTTTTCTACACCACTTGTTTGGAAATCTTGAATTTTTGTTTTCAATTAAACAAGAGTAGAATTATTCTATTACATTCAGTGTTTCTTCTATAAGTTATCGTTTCTTACAGATTTTTAAACTAATAGTGACTGGCTCATTAAATCTCGATGGCATTTGCCTAGTTAATTTGAACTTAAATCTTGTGGACGAATTATGTACCGGCTTGTATGTGAAGATAGCGAATGTGGCTTGAATGCGCTTTTTTCGTTTTCTGTTTGAGCAGCCCAATTTATGTACAATTATTTTTATTACTTTTAAGTTACCCATTTATGCAGGGTTTCACTTAAGTTATTACCAGCTTATTTAGATGTATCGAGCACAATTTTCTGATGCAGTCGAATCGTATTCCAATCATCTGCCAAATTTGTTTTTCCACAGATACATTTTTCTTTGCGCACTGTACATAAATTTTCGTGAATTTATTAGGCATGTTACATTTAGTGAATGATTTTAAGTACCTACTCGCAATTCTATGTGTTTTCAATTTTGGTTTTACTTTTCTCGGTTCAAGTGTGTAAAATAAAAATATTACTTGCTTAATGTTAGGTTATTTCATCAATTAATCCATCTTCTGCGCTAGTTATTTGGTAAAAAATTGTCTCGCATAGTTATAAGATAGTTAAATATTCGCGGCAAAATTAAAGATCGCAATAAGAGCACTTTAGAAAAGATGTTGCATATTTTGTTCTTATCCAACTAGTCGCATAGCAGCAAAACTATCGTCAGTCACACGCACTTACACGTTTCGACCTTCTATGATCAGAATTAGATGTTTATATCTCACCTATATTAATTTCGCATGAATTATACCTGACTGGAAATGTCTTTCACACTACCAATCAGTAATTGGACGACTTTTTATAACATGTGTTGATTAAAATATAGGTTAACGACTATAAATGAGCACAAATCCAACTGTTTAACTAGCCGCATGACAGCAAAACGACTACTTAACTGAGTGACTTAAACGTGGCAACCGTATCAAAAAGAATATTATCGTGAAATTTAGCAACCGAAATTCCATTTGAGTACAATAAATGCGTGATTTTTGTTGTAAGATTCGCATTTATATTTTAGAAAGTGTTACATGTGCATTAAGCATTAAACCTCGTTAATTAGTTGTTTTTATTGTGTTATATTCATATTAGGCCGAAACACGTCAGTACATTTAGCAGACGATAGATTCGTTATGTTGTGTTGGTGTTTATTTTATGTAGGAAAACTATTCAAATGATATTTTTTTCATTTAATATGATTTCTTAAAATAATAATGCTTCATGACTCGTTTGTATTCGGCTTCTGTCATATTGGATTCATTTTAACTAATGCATATTTCAGATTTGGTCTAATCCGGGTTATACACATTTTTGTTTCAATATCTTTCCGTGCAGTATTTAGCCTTTTAGTGCCAGTATATTTTTAGGGAAGTGTAATATTATTTCATTGAGTTCTCGGTGTAAAATCGAAAAAGACATTTCCATTAACTAAGTATAAAAATGAATAAAGTTATGAGTAGACCAACTGACAATTTGTAACGTTTCGTGATTTGCAGAATAAGTATTTATTATTTATATTCTGAAATGTCTGCTATAATAATTTCAATCTCATTTAGCAGTATCCAGTAACAGTTTGGGATTTCATTGGTCAATTGCGAAGATGCATTTCAAATTATCAGGAAATTTACAATTCTGTGCATTTAAAACGACATCCTGAAATGTAGTGAAAAATATTTTGATTGATGTCAAATCCAAGCATGATCCTGGTGAAATTCCGTTACACGTAATATTCTTTTATTCAACTTTCTTAATCTAAAAAACACTTATATGATATTGATAATAGTAGAGAAGGCTAAAATGTGCAGAATATTGCGCCAACTGCCTTCTCACATCGAATGAAGTGAAATAGAACCCTTCACAGTTCTTCATGAAGAATTGTTGGATAATCTAATTTTCCAGCAAAAATCTGTGATTAAACTTCACTTACAAGATATTACTAACTGTATTTAAAATCGTTTTTAGGATGTAGCACTAATTGCTCACTAACTTAAAGATGACATCGGAATACTTTGTAGTACCTGTTTTAATTTTTTTGCTTAAAAGAGGTAGGATTAATATTAGCAATATTAATTTTGGTATCAATTATAGAGCCTCGTTTTAAAACAATATCTTTTTAGAATTGTTATGGAGAATAACGTGGCACATGTATTTGCATTATATTATTACATATTCTGATTTTTTTTATAGATGACCAACAGTTTAACCTCTATTCAAAAGCATTACTCATCTTAGATTAACTCATGTTTCTTCTGTTTCATTGTATTACAGAATCTAACTGGTTGCCATGGCGAAGGCTCGGATGAAGGTAGTAATACTGATGACGCAGAGGACTGTCGGGCATCGACAGGCACATTGCTTTCACGATCCACTGTCAAGACGGCAAGAGTGGAATGCGATCTGAGCAATGATGATGAGGAAAGTAATAAAACAATCACAACTACCATAACTGCTGTTGAGGATGAAGGCATTCAGAAAACGGTGTGTCTTATTTTACTTACTGCACATATAATTGTATAGTTCGTGGATTACAGCATTTGTATTGTTTAAAAATGATCCAAGCACCCAACTTCTTCATTGTACATTGGGTAACATTTGTGACGGGGTTTTATTAGTCGTATTATACATACAATATTGGCTAGCTTATCAGTGCAATTTTGTCATAATGATGTTGTCATTACAGTATTCTCCAAAATAATAGTGGTTTAAAAATATATTTAATTTAACTGCACAAAACATTCCCAGGTATAAATTTAAAACGGCTTTTCTAACATCATGACAAATCAGGATCTATTTTGTGCTTTTCATGATGTGTAAATGATTTTGTGTACTGTTTGTTTTATTTAGATTAAATTATTGTATAGGGTATATTTTTAGGGTATCTGTTGAAAATATGAAGCGTAGGCGCCACTCATATGTTGGAATACATGTATGAAATACTTAAGAGCTAAGAATAAATATATGCTGAATTGTTATCACAGTTTTAGGTTTTCAGCTCATCTCAAAAGTGTATTATCGGTTCAGAATTTAGTTGAACTGTATTATTGCTTAATAATGTAAAGTGGATTCGCATCCTACACGCTAAGCCATCGACGCGATTTCGGTAATTGGATGAAACCACATGAGTGGTTTTCCTGTCATCTCTTGACCAGATATGTTTAGTTCAATATGGGACACTTGGCTACGGCGTACTGTAATTTAAATAACTGTGATAATTGGATGGGTGAAAATATGTGAGATTTTAGTGTCGAACACTGGAGAGGCCCAGTTAATCATGCACTATTAGCATTAGCTCCTGAATCCCAAGGTTGGGGAGTGTAGATCTAGATATCCGTTTTCTCTATTCTATTGTATTGATTTGATGATATAGACAAGCTTTCAACCGGAAAGTTAGTATTTTTATTTAATAAATTAACATTCAGCTCATTTACAGTATTATTTTAATCAAGTTTGCGATCTTGATATAAACGACTGTCCATATGTACATACATTTGTCAGTATAAACTAAGTATTTTATAGTGTAGAAAAGACTTCATCCAGTAGACCAGTTTTTCCTCAAGGGGAACTCATCACATACTGTCCAGAATTTACAGCAGACAGGGCTTGAACCTGGGCACGACTGCTTCGGAATCTGGTGCTCTAACTGAGCCACCTTGCCGCATTCTACACACAATTTTCACTTATATAATAGCTAATTATCCCTGGTTAGCTTTTCCTTGATGTAGAACCTATATAGCATATGTTTAGACCTAAAGTTCCAACTAACCATCCCCAAACTGTCGTTGTAGAACACGCATCACGCTACCTGGGGACGTTGTATAGAATTGAACATTTTTATAATTAAATGAACATAGGTTGCGCGGTCAGTGATAACAATTATTTAAATCAGGGTTGCGATCTTGATATAACATTGTTGTATATGAGCTCCAAAGTGACTATCTTATTAATGCAACAGAATTTGCACATCATATACAGACTAGACTGTCGGCCGACTTCATTGGTCTTCAAGTAGTGATTGGTAAGATTTTCATTTATGAATGTAGTTTTACCGTCCACTTTTTTTATAAAATTGGCGAGTTGAGTTATCTTTAAGCATTTAAAAAATGTTATGGCCACAATTTTTTAAACTTCTATTTGAAGCTTTCTGTAAAGGTTTCTTGAAGGAATGTCCTTGTTGCGATACTGAATTAATTGAAATTACCTGATCTACGTTACCGTAGATCGAAATATTATAAAAAAAGAAAATTACTGGAACAATGAAAGCTGCGTTTGTCAAAACGCAGATTATGTAATTTCTGTAAAGGTCTTCATAATTTAGATTTTTTAGATCTGATATAATATCAAATGGATGTTTTTTTCTGTGACGCATAATTATTAGAAGCATGAAGTGCTTTATTTAATAGTAGCAAATGCTAGAATATTTTTAAATACTATAGTCAAGTTTCGCATTTGACATAAACACCCATTTGGTTTAACCAGTATACAGTAGCGGAACTAATGTCAGTTACATATACTGACACATATATACCTAATTAAACGAATACAAGAAAAAATATTTGAATCATTCATAGTGTGTTCTATAAAGCCCATGCAAGTAAGGTTGAATTCACTAAGCGTCTTCACATGGCTGCTGGGCGCTAGACTCGCACAGATTTTCATTCATTAATGATGGTAGAATCAGAGCGTGACGGAAAGTTGTATAACGAGAATCAAACTGCAATGCGTATAAAATGCTTTGAAGATGTAAAATGCTGCTCTTATCTCCTGTAGTCTGGCATATTCAAGTGTCGGTTGCACAATTTCTATGCGGTTTGCTTAATTTTTTTGTCATGGTCATCCGTATATGTTATTTAATTAAGAAATCACTGTTTATACGGTTGTTGAAAAAAGTTGTTAAAATCTATTTTGCATACATTTTATATACACCATATCTATTTTAACCAGTTTCACAAAGTAGCAAAGTGAAAACCGGCGAGACGTGCTAACACGTTTCGTCTTTTACTGACCACCATCAGAGCTTGACGGCAAACTGACTGAGGATCAAACCATATACATACATTGTGGTTTGAACCTCGTTAGTTAATTTGTCATCCTACTTTGATGATGACTATTGGAGCTCGAATCATGTCAGTACGTGAGGCTTGTTAAATAAAATTCATTGGGGTTTTATATAAAACACGCAAACTTGAATTCAATATAAACCAGATACCTTTATGCGTGTGAAGATATTTATGTTTGTGTTGTTTAACAATTAACAGGAAGAAAATACTGATCCGGATGATTCTATTCAAAATGTAAGTGAAATTAATGCCAACGGACCGAACTCTAACATTATGGAAGCTTTAGAAGCAAGGGTGGCAACTTTAACAGAGTCAAGGCGAGCTCTGTTCAGTGCCTGGAACGCAGAAGCTGCTATTAGTGGTGGAAGAATCACCGTCCATCAAACCTGGTCCTCAAATTCATGCAACAATCCGAACAACGTTAATATCAATTCCAGTGGTGCAGACAGCGTTTCGTCATCAAACTACATGAAAAACGCCACATCGTTAAACGAAGACAATACAGTTGATGATTGGCGTGGCGTAGAGAAAGCAAGCAACTTTGATATTAACAACGCAATTCAGAGCAACGATTATGATAATACTGCCGCTAGCGGTTACATGAGGTCAGACATCACAGACGTTGACGATCCATTTAAGGGTCGAAATCTGGAACAATTTGAAATGCGTTATGAACCCGAGCTTAAGGTGGGCACTAATGTGTTTTTATTTTTTCATATTTGCTAAGTTCTACCACGAACAAATAATTGATAATAAATTTCACTTCGCTAGGCACTAATATTTTTCTGACATTACCGATTATTAAAGAACTATTTAAATAGGCAAAGTCCACTGGAGTTAGCAACCAGTCAACTTTTCGTTAAACATTCTTGCTTTTATGTAAGCTAATTTTGGAAGCACTATATTGGCGTCTAACTATAATTATGCACACCAGAAATTGACAAATAAAATTTGATCGTCAGCTGAGAAATAAATGTTTAATTGTATATTGTACAATTATTTAGTCACAACATTTAAATTACATTGCATTTACATTATGCTTATTTATATTTTAAAGTGTTTATAACTTAAATTACAATATACTGCCCTCGGAAACACATTAGGGCCTTCGTTTTACACAAAAAAATTAAAAGATGTTTTTGGCTGAATACTCGGAAATGAAAATATGAATGCGCGTATTCTTCCAGTATAATTTATAATTTACATTGGACGAGGAGTGTAACTTTTCATCATTATTCATAAACACCAGCAAGATTTTATATCGCTCCTTTTGCTCATGATTATACTTCCCAACCCCATTCTCAGGAGACACATTTTGTGCAATCTAGTCAACTATACTGTTATTAATGAATCTTGCCTCATATAGATACTATACGCATATACTTAGTCTGGATAGTAACATATAGCAGGACAATACATTCCAGAATTGCAATTTTCATGCAAGTACGCTTTTTATTTTCGGGAATCCTCCATTGAAATGCTCCTCAACTCCTGACATTTTATCTCCAACTACGAAATATGTAGAAATGAGGAAAAAGCCTCGCTTCATGCGGAAACAGGTGTTAACTCTATCAGCACCAAAGTCAAACTGGCTATTTTGGTCGGTTATTATTAGAAGTACCATACTAATTTGTGGAAATGAGTTCATTTTTTCTTATCATATTATAAAAATAGAAAAGCAGTCTATTTCTTAAATTATTGAATCGTACATAGTGTGCTAAATTGACTAAACTGTTAGATGATCTATAAATGTCGGTCAAACTCATTTATTCAAGTACGACTTAAACTATTCTCTGGAATTTGTTCTAAAAACAGAAATTTTGAACACTAAAAGTCTGGATATTTTCGTTTGATGTTGAATAATTATTTACTATTTTCCTTTCGGTTGTGTTTGTATCTCCGGAAAAATTTTCCAAACTTTTAACTGAGCGAATCGGAGTTATTAAAGATTGCTTTACTTTTGTTCTGTTATGAATTCATTTTAAATGACGAAATATAATAGCAAATATAGCGTTTCCGTTTGACTTTTGCTTTAGCTCTGATCGTGATGGATATGCTTGTTTACAGCCTTCGTTTTGATTGTATTTTAGCCTGCGTATAGCCGCATGTATGCTGAATGGCTGATTGACAAATTCAATTAATGGCATGAGAATATTCTTTTTACAGTTAGAAATGAAGAAACGATACGTTTACTTATTAGTTTTTATTTCAAAAATAAAACTGTCAGTACATAAAAACATTCTACAATAGGAAATTGCAAATTTGTTGGATTATGTGCCTAATTTTTTTAATCGTACTGTGGAAGAAGTTTACAATAAAGCGATGGAATTTTATATAGTATTGATTTTAATTTGGTTCTTAAAGGGACCTATATATCGCCTGGTATCAGATGGAAAACTACATCCCCTGGCTTTCCGGGTATTAGCACCAGGACAAAAAGAAGTAAAAGCGCTCATGGATTTTATAGCATCAAAATATGTTTTTCTTAGTGTTGATATGTTTGGCATGGATTGACCAAGACAAATTGAATTTATTATGAGGCAGAAGGATATTTGTTTTATGCGTAATTATTCTGAGTTTTTCAGTTGTGCCTTTTATTAATGAACCAACGCATCTTTGAAAGAATACCTTTTGACGACGGTAGCTTTGACACTACTGACAAACTATTTTATGTTTAGACACATCTTATTTTGCATACGGATGTATTGAATTGTAGATTAAAACTCAATAAATTTGGCTAATTTTCAGGATTTAATGTACTCGTTAAGCTTACTTCTTTTGGCCAAGTGTTTTAGTTTATGATATTGTTTTGTCTGACTCGGCACGCCGTATACACTTATCTACTTGAACTGTTATTATCTCAACAATTTTGTAATGCTCATGTATTGTACTTAGGTGTACGAAGTTCCGGAGCATCTGTGTGTGTCGCCATCGAAGCTAAGTCCATTGGATAGTGGAAATAGCTCGGAAGAGGACGATGCGGATGCAATGTACAATAGCATGATCATTGGTGGCGTTAATCAATTTGTACAGAACTCACATGATTTTTCCGGAATTAGAAATAGTTCATGCAGTAGTAAGGTCGATTTGTCAACAAAAACGGGTTACTACAATGGCATGAACAGTTATACTTCAAATCCTCCAACTGGCGCTGCTTTACTTTTGGGGGCCAGTCAGCATCAACGGATACAACAAAGTGAGCAGCGGTCATGTATGGTTGAGGTCAATCCTGTCTTAAATTCTACTGAAAATGAAAATTTCTCACTGCATGGTGAACACTTGCCCAATAATACGCCAAGTTGGGTAAGAATTATTTATATATTTGTTTGCTTTTATGTCATTAATTGAACATTTTTCGCACTTTTTATAGTTGTTTGCTCTAATGCGTTGTTGCTATTCTTAGACGCTTAGATATTTGACCATAACAACTGGGGTGTTTCAAATGAAAGTGTGATATTTTAGTTACTGTTAGTTGCCACTTATCCACAAAACTGAAGCAATTTTCATTGTTTTATATTGAATTTTATGCAAGAATGACTTTTAATGGCATGGTTCGATTGGACTAGTTGTTTTGTGTGACAGTTCTTTTCATTGATATTGTTGTTTTTGATGCATAAAGAAGATGTTATGTTTCGAGACATAAAGGAATCACTCGATATTGCTTGACGGGCTACGTTAATTTGATTATTCCTATTTTCCTTAAACATTAATTTTTCTTTGAAAATTAAAGAAAACTTCGCATGCTAATCAATTAGTTTTTTATCACTTCTTTTTTTGAAGTCTATTTTTAATACTCTTACAATATATATTGCATATTATTTTTTTTTGTTTCAGGGCGAGGGTTTTAAGACCCCGGGATTTGTTCGTTGTGCCTGTGGCTTGACTCTAAAAAACCAGTCCCTTATCTCATGTGGAACATGCAGGTAATTGAGACAGATATGCATAAATAGTTCTAAATGAAGTTACTTGACATTTGATATATTACGGTTTTGTTATCGACACTGTTTTCGAATGAGTTTTTTCTCTTGGCTATATCATATTTCCTTTTATTTTTGTTAAACCTTAATAAAAAGTCTACATAGGCCAATGGAAAACGGTGACATGAGAGCTGATGTTTCTAGTGTCTGGTGAAAAGTCTGATTTATGATTCAAAGTTGCTATCTAGATCACGAAATTAAAATGTCTGCATTGGCTGGATATTACTTGTCCACCATTCACGAATCGATAGATAAGGCGACCATTGCTGTTTTGCGCGACGGCGATGCAGTTTATATTAATTATTGCCCTATTATGGTTGTTTGACATTGAATCACTAGTTATTAAATTTTTAATATATTGCTGTGTGTTAGTGATAAGGATGGTTACATCTATCAACTATTGTTATTAAATTTTCCATTTACCGTTATATATCACATCGTCAACTGTTGCTGGAGTGGTGTCATAGACTTGTATTTATATGCAGTTACTCAGATTCGCATGATCTGACATATATTTTCAATATCATTTACTACTATGTCGAACATCAATTCCATCTTCAAAATCTATCAAAAAATCATTTTTATACCGAGAATTCATCATAATTATTTATTAAGACAATACAGCGGTCTTTAATAACTGCTTCGTCCCTGCTACATATATAGTTATGTTGAAGATACTTAGCAAGGTAGCCAAAAGAAAAGAAGCAACTTACACCTGTACAAAACTAATGTTTTACCAGGACAACAAGATAACATAAATTACACTGTGATTGAATTACCGGTATCAAAATTTGTGACTGTGCTCAACTTATTTAATATAATGATGTGTAATCAAACGTGGTTTGTTGTCGAAATGTCATTAAATGGTGAGCAAATCAAATCTTTTGTATGCTCAAATCTTCATTTCTGTTGTTTATTTCCGATACATATGCAATCCTCGTCAGAACCTGGCAGCATGCAATTTGTGCTAAGGCAATCTTGGGTCGGGCTCCTGAAAACGAGGCTCAGGCTCGTATAGCTGATTATGTATGCCAGTTGTGCTCCTATCGAACAGTAAATGTGCAACTGGCTGTTAAGGCGCAAGCGGAGTTTGCACGACGCAACGCCAAAGACACTTCTGCAGCGTCTGAAAAAATGCGAAAACTGACTGAACAAAGTCAGGATATGGAAATGGAGGCGGACGATGAAGATGATGTAGATGAAAATACCTATCCGCGTGAGAATCAACGCGTGAAACCTGGAAAGCTGGCTGGTAAAGACTCTGGAAATGAGAAGGATGTTGAAGAAGAAGAGGAAGCAGCATTGGCTGCAGCTCAGTTGGCTAAGTCTGAGCAACAACAACAACAAAGCCAACAGCTTGATGACATGCAGGATGATCAGAATCAATGTCAATTAGATGGATTAGATCAGTTTACTAACGGTACCAATGGGCGATCCGGAAGTAATCGACAGCGGCTTGTCGACATTGATGAAAATCCGTTTTTCATTAATAAATTGCCTCCTCTTCCTAACGATGTGGGTATGTATCTTTTAAAATGTATTTTATGTAGTTTCAATTTAGGTAGACTAATCATGATTTGTCTAAAATGGGTGTTGTTAAAAAAAAGATTATGGAATAATCGTGCTGTATTTATAAATATTTCAAAATTCAAACTGGTTATTTCTCACGGTATATTTAAAATTTCTTGCTGTTTGTTTTCTTGTTTATTTCTGGGTTACGATTTGGCTCAGCGAAAAATAAACTGTTTAAACGAGTTGTTTTTCTTTTTCTTGTAATTTTTATTCATATTGGATTGGATTTATAATGATAAACTACTGTTGTCTATTTCATTTGCTTCTAAGATACGCATAGTTTATTTAACATTATGGTCCTAGTTTAACTAACTTGTTACTAGATACGCAATACTTAATACATGGTTGAATAATTAGTAGTTCCCTGCAACAGGGAATATATAATTATTATACGCTTTATTGAATTAGGTAACGATCAACATAAAATTGAATAATTGATGTCGATCGAGTGCTGCTGCTCGAGTTACAGATGTTCATCGCCATTAACATCACAAACATCAATACAAAATTCGTTAGTAACTGATGTTTTTCTGCCATATTAAATTAATCTATCTCTAAAATTAAAGTCGTGGTACTCTTCACTGGTGCGGTGCATTATATATTTAATGTGTTGAATTTGAAGTCGCATAGCTAAAGAATTTATGTTAAATTGACTTTGCTACCGCTGGAATACACATAAGCATAGGTGATTGCACCGTCCATCTTGCAAACTTGATTTTTTTAAATGTTGGGCCTATATAAAATACAACATCAAAATTATCCTTTACAATAAATAAATTGAGTTTACTCGATACTTGTTGCATAAGAATTTTTCATAGTCGCTACGCAACTGTTAGCTATGAATGGTTGATTATACTGTGTGAACAAAGTATCGATCGGAAGAGCAGCATGTATCTCTATCAATAATGATTTTGTTAGGAATTCCATAATATACTACTCGTGCAGAGATGAGACCATCAATGACTTCATCTGCAGAAATTATGCCATTGGGCAATGCCGCAAGTCATCGTTTAATTCTATCGATCGTGGTTAGAAGGTAGTTAAAACCTTCAACCTGAATAAGATGAACTATGTCGATGTAAGCAATGGCTATGAGAGACGTGGCTGATAAATTTATCAAATTAATGCATATGACAGGTGTTTTTATTCTGTTGGCATACAGCACACTCGGAGACTCATCACTTGGCGTTCTGACTAAGCTTATGACGCCAAATTAGGGCTTTCATAATATTGACAGACGCATTACTATCTGGGTGAGAAATGGAGTGAATGGAGTATAACACTTTTCTTTGAAGGCTCGTGGGCAAAACTGGTTTTTGGGGCTGCGTACCTGTGAAATGTACAATTTTTAAACAATCTAAATGTGCATACAAACTTAAATAGATCGCGAGCTACTTATCTGCGCCGATAAAAAATCCAAAGGCATCATTAGTTGGGTATGTTCGTTAAAAGTCGATGTGTTAGTATAGTGGCATTTGTTCACGAAGAAGCAAAGCCTCGTCATCAAGCGACTAGGGAATGTTACAGTTCCTGCATGGTCCTTAACTATTCTTCACTTGTTTGCACAACGGACATAATTCTTATCAGAAGCAATTGGCAATAGTATTTTAAATCTCCCAAGCTTTTTTGTAAGTCCTTCAGTCTTAGGTGACGGAAAGTCCTTGATCGAATTGGCCTTAGAAGACAAACGCTGAATACCTTGGGATAAAAGATGATAACCTATGAAATCAACTGATGCAGTTACAATTTGAATTTTGCCACCTGTCATTTTTTTCATGATCTACCAAGTGTGATAGGACATTCCTTAGATGTTCAGCATGGCAGTTCAGGTCAGGACAGTTTTTCATCAAGATTTGACATACATTAGTCGGTGTCGTCGTGCAAAATAGTCTCACTCAATCCCTGATATGTCTGAGTAGCATATTTTAAATCAAACTTGGTGTAAAGGTATTCTAATAAAACAAAATTTGTGATGACAGCTGTCTTCCCTATGTATTTTGTGCTACTGTAATTTGGT
Source organism: Eudiplozoon nipponicum (assembly GCA_029291075.1). Taxonomy (NCBI): domain Eukaryota; kingdom Metazoa; phylum Platyhelminthes; class Monogenea; order Mazocraeidea; family Diplozoidae; genus Eudiplozoon; species Eudiplozoon nipponicum. The sequence continues at coordinate 31,879 of JAQBSW010000271.1, forward strand.
GGTAGGCTTGTCTAAGGTCAATCACCAAAATTCAGCTACCATTGAGTTTTTCAAGATATGTGTTTATTGTGGAAATTGGGTATGCATCTGTTTTGGTCACAAATTTTCGCTGCAGGTTCTTTATGATCTATTAGCATTTGTGTCCAAGTGTAATTGAAATATCCATGAACTTTTTGGTGGACTGATGATGCTTTCTTCCTCTTCATCCGGTTTGAGTTTGGCTAGAGGTAACGTTCTTTTCTTAAGCGAAACAGTTCTATACTATTGTTGTGGTGAATCGTATTGGTGACGCGTAGCTACGATGTGCTGAGATCGACCAAGTAATAATAATAGGACGGTACGGTTTTATTATCTAACATTCCTCAACCAAATATACAGTGGTTAAATTGCGTAATACAGGTTCCTACTAAAGAGTCGCGTAGTAAGCACGAAACGAATATGCATGAGATTATACTTTCCGTTCATGCTGCCTTTGATTTATCCTTCTGGTCACAAATGAACTAATTTGTTACTAGGTTCGCAACACCTAATACATCATCATCATCATTTCCAGCCACACAAAAGTCAATTGACTAATGTTTCACTGCCATATAACCATTAGGAGTGAAAAAAAGTATATAAGTGAATTTAGATAAATTATTATTGAGATTTACGAGAGAGGGAGAGGGGTAGAGAGAGAAGGAAAACCTTGCTACTATGAGTAAATTTATCAGGATAACTCACAGAAATGAGGCAAACTAAACCTCCACAACACCATTATGGCCAAGTTAGCATTCGGGCAAGGCGACATCAGCAACACAGCTTCCTTGCGGATTTCACCGTATCACGTCATAAACAAACTGAACCTCGCAGCTAACTTTGCCCTACTAAGAAAAGAAAGTTACGAAGATGATTCTACTATACATCTACAAGATCGCCACTGAGCTCGATTCGCTGCCATATCGCTTAGGGTTTCTAACCAAGTACTGTGATGTGCACGAGGACCCCATCCCGGCAGACGAGTGGGTCCTATACTACCCAATTTGGATGTAAGTTACTTCAACTGTTTCTGCCATGTCAAAATCTGCCCACCTTGTTTCTTACGCCAATTTGGTGCTGGATGAGAGAACAGAGCTCTATTGGGCAATCGGAATGAGGGCATACGCAAAACGTGACCGAGCCAACGAAGTTGATATAGCCTTATTTGCTTTTCTAAAGACGAGCATTATTGTCAGATCCAAAAATACGTCTACGGATGTCAACGCTAGTTATTCGTTGTTGGTAACCAACATGTGCTATACTTCTCAAACAACGATGATCGAATGCCTGTAAGCGTCTCAGATCATCAACTCTAAGAGGCCAAGTTTCACAAGCGTATAGTAAGACTGCGCGTACAGATGCATTGTAAACAGGACCTTTAAGGCAAAGTGAAATATTCGCATTTCTCCATAAATGACGAAGGTTCGAGAAAGCTACTCTAGCTTTAGCGATCCGTATTCTCACCTCGTCGGACATATTGCCTACGTTATTGATAGAGCTCCCAAGATATGTAAACCTGTCGACTATGTCAAGATCTTCATTCTGCAGTCGCAACGTTGGAGTGAGTGGTGGGTGATCCTGAATGTGTGAGAGAGTGTTGTTCATAATAGCATCGATTACAAAATTAAACAAAATATGGGGAAAGTGGACAACCTTGACGAACACCACTGCTGGTTGTAAAGTTATGCGTTAATTCGTTGTAAACTTTAACGCGACCAGAAGTATTTGTGTAGAGAGCTCGTATAATATTAACAAATTTAGTGGGCACACCGCTTTTCGACAAGATATGGAATAAAACATTGCGATCCACCGAATCAAATGCACCCTTGAAGTCTAGAAAGACGACTATTGTGGGACGGTGATATAAATGTCTCTGTTCGAGAACTTGCCTTAACGTAAAAATATTATCTATACAACCTCGTCCTGCGCGGAATCCGGCCTGTTCTTCTCTTGTTTGTGATTCACGTGAAGCGCTAAGACGACGTAGGATAATCGAAGCAAATAACCTTGATACGACCGGAGTCAAACTTATACCACGATGGTTATCGCACGAATTACGATTGCCTTTTTTGAAGATGGGAATGATGGTCGACTCATTCCAGTCAAGTGGTACGGTTTCCTCATTCCATATAGTATGAAAAAGTTTAGTCAATGCTCCCAAAATTATATCGCCAGCATCCTCAAATAATCCCGGAAGCAGATCATCGGGGCCGGCGGCTTTGCGGCGCTTAAGAGATAGGATTGCATCGCGTACTTCTAACTCGGATGGTTCTTCGGGACTAACATTCCACACTGTTGATGCAGACATGCTTTCGGGAAGCGGAACTGACGCGGGTGGCCAAGAAAATTGATCTCTAAAGTGTTCAGCCCACCTGTCAAGACGACTTATTTTATCGGTTATTAATTCGTTGTTACTATCATTTATAGTTTCGCTAACTTTTAACTTTATCGGACCTGTTTTGTGTATAATTTGGAACAAACACCGACTGTTACCTGACGCGAAAGCTAATTCCATTTCTTCAGCCTTTCTTCTCCAAAAGTTTTCGATATCGCCTTTTAGACTGCGCTTAAGTTGGCGTCTTATATTGCGACGGGTATTATTATGAGTCGAGCCAGGTGGAATTTGGCGCCTTATTTCGAGCATTTCCATAGATTTTACAGAGAGCCAGTGATTATATCTACGGGGGCCTGCTATGCCACATACAGTAGTACCTGCATTGTGCATAGTGGAACTTATCTTGGACCAAAGTATATTCGGATTTTCGCTATTCAGACCAGTTAGATTAGCCTTAAGAATATTTTCATAGTTTTGTCGGATGGACGGTTGTTCGAGTTTGCCTACATCAATTTGAGGTTTATTCTTAATTATTTTCCCGGAAAATTTTAGAGCAAATCTACAACGGATAAGTGCATGGTCGGAGTCGACATTAGTGTTCCAAAAAGAGCGACAATCCTGGATGCAACCACGCCATCTATAACTAATTGCTACATGATCTATTTGAGTCCGCAGTTGTCCGGGAGCTGGAGGACGCCATGTAGCACAACGTTTAACGCTACATCTGAAATTTGTTCTACTTAAATATAGTCTATGTTCAGCGCAGCTATCCAAAAGCCGTTCACCATTATCATTACGAGTCGAGCTTAGAGTGTATCTTCCACCTAAATGAAATTCTGTGTTGCTTAAGCGACCAACTTGAGCATTCATGTCACCCATAACCAGGACTATATCCGAACTTCGTGCTTTACTTAGTAAGGAGCTTAATTCGGAGTAAAAAGCGTCCTTGCTTTCTTCTGTGCTGCAATCGGTAGGAGCATATGCAGATACAACGAAGAGGCAACGATGATAACGGTTTTTTGCTTTGATTTTAGTAGATGTATTTAAACGTGCCGCACACAATCGACTATTTAAAGGGATCCATTCAATTAAGCAAGCTTCAGCTCGCGCGCTAAGGGCAATACCAACGCCCCATTTACCGGCTTGAGAGGACTCTGTGGAAGCAGATGTTCGAAGTCAATAACGCGTAGATAGGGATGGTGCAACTAGTTCTGTAATACACGTAGGATCCTGTATTCTGGTTTCAGATACGCAACATATGTCGATTTCTAATTTATCCAACGTACGAGCAAGAGATTCTTGCTGTCCAAGTTGTTTTAATGGTCGCACATTAAATGCGCCTACGTTAAAACCTAACTTAGGTTTAATGGATGATCGTCTACAAGAACCATTTTCGATATTTGGCAACCTAGTATTGGGCTCAGTGTTATGATCTAAACCAACCATATTTATAGTATCTAAAAGAGTGTTATTGTTAAATTGAGAAGAGGAAGGGGAAGGAAAGGACGCAGAATCGAATATATACATAATGATACATATATAATACATAATTGATACCCAGTTGTTAAACTTTCCGAATAGTGTAGGAAATTTCGACATGAGTAAAAAATCATTTTGAAGAATGCCGACTAAATGATCAAGGCGAGCTCGATTGTTGTCTGCGTTAATATATCATGTTCAGAAGAAAATTTTAAGCCGTGATTTTACTAACCTGTACTTTTCCCATGACGAATGTAGAAAAAAATCTGAATCAAATCTGAAAGAGGTGTATCTAAATATGTTAGCCTGACGTCATCAGATGAGACTGGCGGATAGCTCATCTGGCATTATAAAAAGAATACGATAAAATCGCTTAATGGAAATTTGGTACATTCGTGCCCTGTAAATTTCAAGTGCTAGTAAAAGAGGGCACACCTAACAACTGCTACCACAGATTGAACAGCCAGGAAATTGTAGCTGTTGAATTAATTTGTAGATTTGGTGTTGTGAATGTTGCTTTTCAGGTATGATCAAAAAATGAGCAAATCTTCTACCAGAAATTGAACAGTTTGAAATTGAATTCGCTGCTGTTGACTAAGTTCGTTGACTTGGCGTTGGAACTGTTACTTTTCAAAAATATGATGCCGTTTAGAAGCTGAACATAATGATTGGATATATTCTGTTACGTTAACAATTTGTACGACCAGAAATATTCTGTAATGAAATCTGGTAACACTGTGTGATATGATTACAGCGCTGATGCTGAATCTTTTGTTGCGATGACGATTTGCCCAGCCAGGAAAATCTGATGGCAATGTGTGCAATAGAGAAATTTTCCCGGCGTAGCTTAACATTAACTCGTCGGAATGTTATATGGACAGATGTGTAGCAATAAAATTAATACGTACCAATTTTTTGTGCTCCGCTAATGTTATTTTCAATAAAAATTTGATGTACAAACCAGACTGTTCATGACTTAAATAAAAATGAAATCCAGTCTACAAAAAATTTCTCAGTAACGCTTCAAAGCAAAGAATAATACATCTAGTTCAATGATTTTTAACTCCGAAAAAATTTAACGCTCTCTGTGTCCCTGGCGCAGTCAATTGTAGCGCTCCAGGTGAAGTGCTGTGCAACGTTGCGTAAAGAGGCAAGGTAATAAGTTAAACGAACATTGGTTGCGCGGGTGGTGATAATAATTATTATAATCAAAGTTGCGGTCTTGATATAAACACCTGACCCATTAATTACTTACATATGTCAGTATAAACTAAGAATTGTATAGTGTAGAAAAGGTAATTCATCCAGTAGACCGGTTTCGTCCTTATTGGGAACTCATCAAGTACTAGCCAGAATTTGCCGCGGACAGGATACGAACCTGGGCACGTCTGCTTCGGAATCTGGTGCTCTAACCACTGAGCTATCCTGCCGCATGTCATAAATATATACTTTAATCTATATTAGTCCTATTTATTTATCAAAAAACTCATTTTAAAAAGCAAATAATTACGTATGAAATGTATTTTTCATATCAATTGTTTTTATTATAAAAGGTTCGTTAAATGAGTATAAATGCATTTATAGCATCATCATCATCATCATCATCATCATCATCATCATCATCATCATCATCATCATCATCATCATCATCATCATCATCATCATCATCATCATCATCATCACCACCACCACCACCACCACCACCACCTTCATCATCACCATCCTAGACAGCAGTATATCATTTGAAGACTGAAGCTACATTACTGATTAACCATGCAAAATATCAATTTTTATTTGTGGAAAAGAGAAGAAAATCAATTAGCCAATTCAAAGTTAAGAATTACAAGCTCCATTGTTCTTGCTTTTGATGGTATTTAACCTTAAGTCGACAAGAAAAATATGTTTATTGCGTAAGGTTATATAATAAAAATGATCACTTTCTCTTAGCAGACATAACTCTCCGTATGATAGGGACGCTTACTATCATTCTGCAACTAACCGAAAATAAACTAACGGTTTACTGTCATTTATAACAAAAAATCATTTCCCGATTTTCACAAAAGGAGCATGACAAAAAGACAACTACCAGTAATTTTCCTAACAACATACTGAAGTATACCTCAGATAAAAGTGAATATCGCGATTGCATAGAAATTCCACAACCGAAATTCTCATAAATTAAAATTAGTGAAAATACATTAGATGTGTATCACATCTCTGATTTTTGAAACAATGTTGTTTGATTATTATAATCAAGGTTGCGGTCTTGATGTAAACACCTGACCCATTAATTACTTACATATGTCAGTATAAACTAAGAATTGTATAGTGTAGAAAAGGCAATTCATCCAGTAGACCGGTTTCGTCCTTGTTGGGAACTCATCAAGTACTGGCCAGAATTTGCCGCGGACAGGATACGAACCTGGGCACGTCTGCTTCGGAATCTGGTGCTCTAACCACTGAGCTATCCTGCCGCACATTACACTACACACAATTTTCAGTTATATACTAACTAATGTAACTTGGTTAGTCAATTTTTCCTTTTAGGTGGAGCTCGTATGGCATCCATTTAGACCCAAAGTTCCAACTAACCATGCCCAATCTGTCATTACTGAACAGACACCACATTACATGTTTATATCAAGACCGCAACCTTGATTATAATAATTGTTATCAACACCCGCGCAACCAATGTTCGTTTAATTATATAAATGTTCATTTCAATACCATTTCCCCATGTTATGTGGTGTCTGTTCAGTAATGACAGATTGGGCATGGTTAGTTGGAACTTTGGGTCTAAATGGATGCCATATGAGCTCCACCTAAAGGAAAAATTGACCAACCAAGTTACATTAGTTGGTATATAACTGAAAATTGTGTGTAGTGTAGTGTGCGGCAGGATAGCTCAGTGGTTAGAGCACCAGATTCCGAAGCAGACGTGCCCAGGTTCGTATCCTGTCCGCGGCAAATTCTGGCCAGTACTTGATGAGTTCCCAATAAGGACGAAACAGGTCTACTGGATGAATTGCCTTTTCTACACTATACAATTCTTAGTTTATACTGACATATGTAAGTAGTTAATGGGTCAGGTGTTTATATCAAGACCGCAACCTTGATTATAATAATTGTTATCACCACCCGCGCAACCAATGTTCGTTTAATTATATAAATGTTAATTTCAATACCATTTCTCCATGTAATGTGGTGTCTGTTCAGTAATGACAGATTGGGCATGGTTAGTTGGAACTTTGGGTCTAAATGGATGCCATATATGAGCTCCACCTAAAGGAAAAATTGACTAACCAAGTTACATTAGTTAGTATATAACTGAAAATTGTGTGTAGTGTAATGTGCGGCAGGATAGCTCAGTGGTTAGAGCACCAGATTCCGAAGCAGACGTGCCCAGGTTCGTATCCTGTCCGCGGCAAATTCTGGCCAGTACTTGATGAGTTCCCAATAAGGACGAAACCGGTCTACTGGATGAATTGCCTTTTCTACACTATACAATTCTTAGTTTATACTGACATATGTAAGTAATTAATGGGTCGGTGTTTATATCAAGACCGCAACCTTGATTATAATAATTGTTATCACCACCCGCGCAACCAATGTTCGTTTAATGTTGTTTGATATCCGAGTGACTTCTTTCGTACACTGAAAATTATCAAAGAAAATAAAAATTTATCATTGCGTAGCATTAAGGTACTTTTAAAATTGTGCGGCTGGCTAAACATGTAGGTAATTTTTATTTAAGTACGCAAGCACGATTTAATTAAGGACACTTTCCCAAAAATAGTCAATCAGTGATTGATTAATAAGATTATACAACTGCATACAAACACGTGTTGTCAGTATGAAATAAAGATTTCAAAAGCTATGAAATGCAATCTATCTAATAAAACTGTTTTCTTTATCTCTTAATCATCAGTGGTAGCCAGGATTTAAACCCTTATGTATTAGGTTCGCAACTATTAAAATTAGGATCTGCTGCCAAAATTTCACTCTTACTATTAGATACAATGATAATGAATTGAATATTTTGATTATATAATTTATCAGTAGAAACTAAGCAGTTCAATCATTTAGCCGATTTTATACATATTGATCTCTCGTCAAGTTCCGCTGAGAATTGAACGTGGACGTGGCAAGAACCAGGGCACTTTTGCTTCTCACAGTACGTTACGAGTTCCCAATAAGGATAAATGCAGCCAAAATCTTCAATTCAATATATATATATATAATAATATATATATATAGTTCTGCCTCTTATAGGAAACGAAGTTGTCCCTTTTGAAAGGCCTTTTACACTAACATTTATTGAACTTTTATATACCGTGACAGTATAGATTATTCATGCTTATTTAGTTTAGTTAAATGTAGTGCTCTTGTTGGTTAAACAATCATTTTTTTACTTTTTAATCAAGGTTGCGATCTTGATATAAACACATGACCCATTATGTGCATACATTTGTCAGTATAAACTAAATATTTTGTAGTGTGTAAAAGGCTATTCATCCAGTAGACCAATGTTGGAACTCATCACGCACTGTCCAGAATTTGCCGTGGACAGGGCTCGAACCTGGGAACGTCTTCGAAATCTGGTGCTCTAGCCACTGTGCTACACACTATACAATACTTAGTTTATACTGACAAATATATGTACATAATGGGTCAGGTGTCTCTATGCAGATCGTAACCTTGATTAAGAAGTAATTTTTATCAATGACCGCGCAACGTTCGATTTTTTTAATTTAATTGGCCAAAAATAGACACACACATTTAAACGAGTTTTCTGGACTAATCATCAACTTTGCAGTTTGAAATGTTTGACCACTCGTTGGCGTCCATTTTCACGACATAATTTTGCAGTCCATTTCGTTCTCTGACCATTCATTCACAGTCTATTTCATACCACACATTAACACGACCATCGAGAAGTGATCAAGACATTATGAACTAATAACCAATTTTAGCATATATTTTCGTGCGTTTGAGAATGTACATATTTGCAATCGTTTCTCCACCTTATAACAAATTTCGCTAATTTATTTCTGGATGTATCATATATTTGTTATGTACATCGCGGGGACATTTTTAAATTGTGTGCTGCAAGCAGTGTAATTCACTTTCAAACACAATCTGACTTGATCGTTAACCAGTTATGTACTAACTTTAAATAGATGAGCGCGATGCATTACCTACGCAAGACATTCCAACTTGCCTGCTACCGGTACTCACTATCAACTTGTTGTCTTGGTCTGTATTCACAAGCTGATTCACTAGCACAACTTGACGGTAGTTACGCCAACTCATGTTGCATCGCTTCCAGGAAATCGTGATCGCTTTATTCATTTATCGAGTTCACTTACTATTGTCAGTCTCTTTGTGTGGCCGCACATTATCAGTGAAATTCACCATGACCCTAAACATAATACTTTCTAATCCTGCTTCGACTAATCTACTACTTGACGTGCGTCCGATATATGATCACATAACAACACAGGACACAGCATAAATTTTAAATAACTTCTAGATATCCGCATCTGCCACAGTACTATTGCTGTTCACGGAATTTTCCGGTGAATATTTTTCATGGCTCTATTCAGAGTTACCAAAAGCAACTTATTACCTTGCCTCTTTACGCAACGTTGCACAGCACTTCACCTGGAGCGCTACAATTGACTGCGCCAGGGACACAGAGAGCGTTAAATTTTTTCGGAGTTAAAAATCATTGAACTAGATGTATTATTCTTTGCTTTGAAGCGTTACTGAGAAATTTTTTGTAGACTGGATTTCATTTTTATTTAAGTCATGAACAGTCTGGTTTGTACATCAAATTTTTATTGAAAATAACATTAGCGGAGCACAAAAAATTGGTACGTATTAATTTTATTGCTACACATCTGTCCATATAACATTCCGACGAGTTAATGTTAAGCTACGCCGGGAAAATTTCTCTATTGCACACATTGCCATCAGATTTTCCTGGCTGGGCAAATCGTCATCGCAACAAAAGATTCAGCATCAGCGCTGTAATCATATCACACAGTGTTACCAGATTTCATTACAGAATATTTCTGGTCGTACAAATTGTTAACGTAACAGAATATATCCAATCATTATGTTCAGCTTCTAAACGGCATCATATTTTTGAAAAGTAACAGTTCCAACGCCAAGTCAACGAACTTAGTCAACAGCAGCGAATTCAATTTCAAACTGTTCAATTTCTGGTAGAAGATTTGCTCATTTTTTGATCATACCTGAAAAGCAACATTCACAACACCAAATCTACAAATTAATTCAACAGCTACAATTTCCTGGCTGTTCAATCTGTGGTAGCAGTTGTTAGGTGTGCCCTCTTTTACTAGCACTTGAAATTTACAGGGCACGAATGTACCAAATTTCCATTAAGCGATTTTATCGTATTCTTTTTATAATGCCAGATGAGCTATCCGCCAGTCTCATCTGATGACGTCAGGCTAACATATTTAGATACACCTCTTTCAGATTTGATTCAGATTTTTTTCTACATTCGTCATGGGAAAAGTACAGGTTAGTAAAATCACGGCTTAAAATTTTCTTCTGAACATGATATATTAACGCAGACAACAATCGAGCTCGCCTTGATCATTTAGTCGGCATTCTTCAAAATGATTTTTTACTCATGTCGAAATTTCCTACACTATTCGGAAAGTTTAACAACTGGGTATCAATTATGTATTATATATGTATCATTATGTATATATTCGATTCTGCGTCCTTTCCTTCCCCTTCCTCTTCTCAATTTAACAATAACACTCTTTTAGATACTATAAATATGGTTTTTTTTTTTTTTTTTTTTTTTTTTTTTTTTTTTTTTTTTTTTTTTTTTTTTTTTTTTTTTTTTTTTTTTTTTTTTTTTTTTTTTTTTTTTTTTTTTTTTTTTTTTTTTTTTTTTTTTTTTTTTAACATTGTTTCAAAAATCAGAGATGTGATACACATCTAATGTATTTTCACTAATTTTAATTTATGAGAATTTCGGTTGTGGAATTTCTATGCAATCGCGATATTCACTTTTATCTGAGGTATACTTCAGTATGTTGTTAGGAAAATTACTGGTAGTTGTCTTTTTGTCATGCTCCTTTTGTGAAAATCGGGAAATGATTTTTTGTTATAAATGACAGTAAACCGTTAGTTTATTTTCGGTTAGTTGCAGAATGATAGTAAGCGTCCCTATCATACGGAGAGTTATGTCTGCTAAGAGAAAGTGATCATTTTTATTATATAACCTTACGCAATAAACATATTTTTCTTGTCGACTTAAGGTTAAATACCATCAAAAGCAAGAACAATGGAGCTTGTAATTCTTAACTTTGAATTGGCTAATTGATTTTCTTCTCTTTTCCACAAATAAAAATTGATATTTTGCATGGTTAATCAGTAATGTAGCTTCAGTCTTCAAATGATATACTGCTGTCTAGGATGATGATGATGATGGTGGTGGTGGTGGTGGTGGTGGTGGTGGTGGTGGTGGTGATGATGATGATGATGATGATGATGATGATGATGATGATGATGATGATGATGACTATTTGGATGATGATGATGATGATGATGATGATGATGATGATGATGATGATGATGATGATGATGATGCTATAAATGCATTTATACTCATTTAACGAACCTTTTATAATAAAAACAATTGATATGAAAAATACATTTCATACGTAATTATTTGCTTTTTAAAATGAGTTTTTTGATAAATAAATAGGACTAATATAGATTAAAGTATATATTTATGACATGCGTTTTTAATTAGTTGCTAACTCTAGTCAATCGAAGTATAGTATGTTTATTGTTTTGCTTAGTTATTTCAATATAACCGAGTGACACTGCTCGAAAAATATACTAAGTAAAATAAACGTTTAAGATATCTTATACGTAGCTGTTCCTCTGAGAGATTTTAGTAATTTAGGCCAGTACGGGCTAATCTTTACTAGCCTATAATGGAGCGTGTGCGTAATACGTATACTATTTAATATAAAATATATTTTATTTCTCTAAAGTTCCCTAAAGGCGTAACTATTTTTGTTATTCTTTCTAAAATGATGAAATTGATAGGGGGCTTAAAATATCAAAATCCAGTGGGATTTCGAAATACAAAAGCATCAAGGCAAATGAGCTGTAAAGAAAGAAGTTATTAATAGTTCAATTCCGGAATACTTCAAACTTTAAGATTTCTTTTACGGGTCAATAGAGGAAATTCTTAAGAATTGCTACGTAAATTTATTCCCAGAAGAATGACAGGCTGGTTAGATTTTAAACGTTACTTAAACGACCGACTAACATTATAAAATAAAGTTCTTAGCAAACTAACAATCGATTTCTGGTTTGTACTGTTAATGTAAACAGTTCCATATATGGAACTGCTGAGCTACGTAATGACTAATTTTATTTAAGCTTGGTGTTGATTGACAATTCTGACATGTTTCCGTTATTTGGTTCAATTCTAGTGCATATCTGTGTTTTGTTATAGACGAGGATTTCGAAAAGGCATCGCGGAGCGATATGGACTGTGGGTCAAGCAAGTCCTACCATGCTGGCCATGGAATCAGTTCAAAAACTCGTTTGTGCGCCTCGTCAAGCATGGAAAAACATATTGCTAGTGTTAGTGAAAATGTTCGCTCTAAAATCGACTGGGTGCGACTGGTATGTGGAATATTTTGACATTGTTGCAACAATTTTTATAACCTTACCTGTTGAGTTTTTTTGCTCAGTGCTGTCCTTCTTGTTGTGGATTTGACCGCATTTTTCTTGTGTGGGACAATTGATAGTCGGTAAAATCTTGAATCCTGTCCATTTTCAGATGCACCGATCATTGACCTTAATTGATGGGTTCTCACTTGTTCCTTCATTTTTGACTTCAGCATCAGCTGCTTGTCTCAAAATGACGTTGGAGCAAGATTTTCCACTCTCTTTGTTCCGATATTTCGAGACCTTATTTCCTGTCCCATCTTCAGGGTTAACACCATACTGACAGGAACAAAAAACTTGTGGCAAATGTGGTATCCTCATCCAAGACAGATCTTTTTATATTTATTTGAATTCCTAAATTTTTTTTATTGTCTGCCTTAATATCTGGTCTTCATGCCTAATCTCTAATACTCAAATGTATACGCACACTTATCCATGTCACCCTTCCCGCACACAACAAGCTATATCCACATGTGTACTCCACTAAAGTGACATTTCTAGAATAACTATAAGCAAGCCTTATGGATTAACATAAACGCTTATCCATGATGTCCCATACACTCTGGGAGGGAGTGTGTCTCTTTGTATTAATGATTTTGCATAACCGTTCTTCTCAGCAGATATCCTCAGCATAAAAATAAAGACAAAGAAATTGCGAAGTAATACAAACACAACAAAAGTAAACAAATGCTGGTGAGAGTGATAAAAATATATCAAGAAGCTATATATATATATATATATATATATATATATATATATATATATATATATTACTACGTTCAGGCCATGATTAATTAATTCATTTTAAAATTCCTTATTGACAGATTTAATACACAATTTATTTCGATTGAACCACTACTACCAAGGGAGATCTTAAATTATTATTTCTGATTATGAATTTTTAAATATCTCTGTTGCGAGCATTATAAGTAAACTGTACACATCTGAAATAAAAGTATCTTATATATGGCGTAATAAATTAACAGTTGTGAATAAATTAATTACGTGCGATCTTTCAAAATTCTGTTCTTTGCTTGTTGTTATCTTATTTTATCTATTAACGTAGGACCTTTATTGAGTTTAACTCTTATTAAGGGATTTTTGTTTAATTGTCACCTTTCCTTAAATTGATATTTTTTGTCGGTAGGTAATTTTATTGTTTGGCCTTCAGTTTTTAAACATATCTTAAGTAAGCTTCGTTGTTTCGCTAACTATTTGATGACTTGGCATGAGTTCAATGCTATTGTATTTGTATGACACGGTAAGAATAAAGAAATAGTCTGACGCGTGAAATGGGCAATTTGATATTCATTCTCTGTAGTTTCACTTGAATGGATGTTTACTTGTGTATACTTATATTTAACTGATTACTTTCCAGTTATTGACATACAAATACGCGCATATGAAAATTGGGTTTATTTGGTGCAATACCAGTAGCTATTCTCAGATTAGCCGGTCATAAGTGTAAATGCAGCGATTTAAACGGAATTTTATTCTTGCATTAGTTTTGATATATTCCTTAAAAGGAATTTTCGTGTGCGTAGTGCTGTCTCTGTTCAAGGTTATACCAAAATTGACGCTTGCTGGACAATTGATAGCACTCGTAGGTCGGTAAAATCTTGTTTCCTTTACATTTACAGGTGCACATCTTGTTTTTTTATTTAATTGATGGGTTCTCACTGGTCCCGTGATTTGGAATGTTTTTGAATTAAGATATGAGGATTTTCGGGACTTCATTCCCAGTTGACGCCATACTCAAGAAAAAACAATTTGTGGCTAGTGTGATATCCTCATTCAAGACAGATCTATTTATATTTACTTTACTTTTGTTGTTTGTTGAACTTGTGTGGTATATTGCAACTGATGAAGGCTATCGATACGTTTAGCCGAAAAATATTGAAAAAAGAAGACTACTGGAACAGTGAGAGCTGTGTTAGTCAAAACGCAGATCAGGTAATTTCATTTAATCTAGGTTCGCAAAAACAATCTTCGTTCAATTATTTTTATTGTATGTCCAGATATCAGTGATTACTGTCCGGAGAAGCGATTTAAAATACTTATGACATCACGGATAGGCGTATATGTCACTACATAAGGATTAATTATATTTATTCTTCAAATGTAAATTTAGATTAAAATACGCATATACGGGTGTATACGTGTGTGCGCCCGTGTGTGTGTGTGTGTGTGGGATTATTTCGTGTATACATGTAAGTTTAAGAAAATAGATATTAATACCGGATATTGGAGCAGACAATTAAAATACTTTAGGATATAAAATAAATATAAATAGATCTGTCTTGAATGAAGATATCACGCTTGGCACAAATCGTTTTTTGTAAGTATGTTGTCAACCCTGAAGAAGGGATGGAAATTAAGTCTCGAAAATTCGGCAAATGTTTTTTCAAAAACATTTCGGGACGAACAGTGGATGGACGGCTTCAGAATCACGGGACCAATGAGAACCCGTCAATCAATTGAAAAAAACAAGCTGTGCCCCTGAAAATATAAAGAATCTAATATTTTACCGACCACTTGCATTAGTTTCTGAAATGAAATTTTTTTGCGAAACTAGATTAATCGAAATTTCCTGATCTGTTTTTTGACTAACGCAGTTATTGCTCCAGTAGGTAACTTACATTAGTTGTTTGTATTTATTTATTGATGCACTGTGTGTTGATACAGACATGTGTTAAATGTTATCTAAAATTATCCACTGGAGAGTAGAACTGGAGGCAATCCTATGTTAGGAATAACATAGATTAGGTAATTATGTAATATCCTGTATCATACAAATTTAACTTTTTGAAACTAAATTTATCTAAGTTTTCTCAAATATCGCTATTTTATACACCAGTGTAGGCCTATTGTCGTGAATTTGTGGTCCATTTTGATGATTTTAATCGTAATTAAACGACTTATAACGGATGCCTCGGTGTAAATAGTTTTCTCTGAATTTCAACTAATCCATTTAAAAGTGTATGAAGATGTTCTTTCAAATCATATCGTTGTGTCTTGTTCTTATTATTAAACGAAGAATTCTTATTAGATAATATTGCATTAACTCATTTTATTCTACGAATAATTAAACTTTATATATTTGAATAGCTTTCAAAGGACCTTGTTTGTCTTTTTACGCTTCTTATCGTTTATAATCTAATTTAGAGAGGCGAAATTTCAATATTCCTCTTATTCAAATAAAAAGCGATTTAAGGTTTTTAATTATGCATTTATTTTTAATTTTTAAAGAATGAGCTCTCGAAACCCAAGAGACTTCAGGGAAACACTAATGTTAATCTGCGTATGCCTTCTCCACCACGTGCGTCAAAACGGAAACAGGATTTGACATCATCCACAGCATGTAGGTCCTTTATAGTCATTATATATATATATATATATATATATATATATATATATATATATATGCGTTTAGTGTTATTAATTTATTGAAATATCAAATATTTAATTCGGTGGTACACTTTATATTCATGGTGAATCGTATGCACATGAATTTAGGAGTACCAATTTGTTGTTTAAACGTATATTTGTATATCCATATATATATATATATATATATATATATATATATATATATATATTCTTTTGAATGCGAGCTTTAATAAAAATTATTGTATCCTTCCCTTTAATAGATATTTGAGGAGATATGCGAAGGAAATGTTTCTTGTATCTGTTAAAAATTTCTTTTTGTTTTTGCACAAAGGAAGAGTATTATATATATATATATATATATATATATATATATATATATATTTTATACGCGTATATAAAGATGGATGTTTATTTATTTAAGATTTGCGTAAAATTAAATAGGTATGTGGCTTAAATACTCTATTTATTGTGAATCCACACTGAGGTGAGTGGAACGTACTTGATGCTAATACATTTATTTAAATATGCATGATATATTTGTTGTGTGCACGAACATATTAATGGACATTTCTATTCTTATATGAGATGTTGGTATGTATATGGGGTAAAGCGAGATATTTATTGTTGCATACATCTGTAAATAGAAATAATTTAGTTAAAAGTGACCATCTGACCGGACATTGAGAAAATATCATAATACAAATAAAAGTAAGATTGAATATAGATGAATGAAACAGAGACTAGCTATTGTCCATTGATAGGATAAGGGTAAGATTGGGTGCTTAGCTCTCAAAACTTCGCTCTTAATGCCTATGTCGCACTCATCCATCAGGATAGCCTTTCGACATCTATTGTGTCATCATACGATTTTTTTATCTCTAAATTCTAATTTTAATTACTTTGACCTGGCAACAGTACAATTCTTCCGATCGTTCTATTAACCTCATGCTCTCTATAATCTGTTGCACACAAGATGAGATTACGAAAATTGGGAATTGAGCTTTACTGTAAATAAATTGAAAGAGAAAGTTTCATTGATTCTTCTGTGCGTCTTGTAAAGTAATTAGTAGTGCGAAAACTTGGATAGTTTACGTATATATTTATTTTATATATGTAAATTAACATATATATTGTGGGGGGAGGGGAGCTTTGCGTATGCCTGTGCGTATAGATAAAGCGTTATTAAAGACCGGACATTCGGAATACCAAAACTTTAGTAAGTAAAATAAATTTATGTAGTTTTGTCTCGAAAAAAGATTCCACGTTTACCATATGTTGTTTCTTTGGGTATTGTGTTAGTGCTCTGAGGATGGAACGAGTAATGGCATTCCAGGACGCTATATATATACGAACATTGGTTGTGTGAGTGGTGATAACAATTACTTTTAATCAAAGTTGCGATCTTAATATAAACACCTGACCCATTATGTACATATATTTGTTAGTATAAACTAATTATTGTATAGTGTGGAAAAAACAATTTATCCATTAGACCGGTTTCGTCCTAATTGGGAACTCATCACGTACTATCACGGACAGGATTCGAACCTGGGCACGTTTGCTTGGGAATGTGGTGCTCTTACAATTGAGCCACTCTGCCGTACAAAGGCAATTCTTCCAATAAACGATCATTGGTTGCGCGGACGGTGATAAAAATTACTATAATCAAGGTTGCGATCTTGATATAAACACTTGACCATTAATTATTTGCATTTTTAGTATAAACTAAGAATTGTATTATATAGAAAAGACAATTAATCCAGTAGACCGTTTTCGTCCTTACTGTCAACTAACTAATGTAACTCGATTAGTCTTTTTTATATCGAGCTCGCAATCTTGATTATTCTAATTGTTATCACCGCTCGTGCAACAAATGTTAGTTTAATTGTACAAATATACGAATATGTCGATTTATAGATACTTGAGAAGAAAGAAAGAAACTGTTTTTTGTATCTGACAACATTTCTTGCTACCTTTGAACATGTCAGTGATACGCTATATTTGTTTTGGAAAGTATTTATTATGTATTTAGCAATTTAACATATATATTAAAAAATGAGCGAGCGAATTTCCATATCAACATCGTCGTCTACATCATCAACAGTGGAAACATGAGCGGTATATTGAAAAACTAATGCTTCTCGGCAACATAAGTTTAAAAACTCTGAAACACGAGAAGAATAATAATTAAGGGTAGAGAGAAGGAGAAAAAAGAGTGATGGTGAGAGTGAGTGAGGAAATGAGTGGGAGACACAGAGTTTATATAGCGTAGATTTAAAGGAAGACCATTAAAATAATGGGATGCCTAGATCTCTATTCGAATTCTCTAGACCAGTAAGAAATTTTTCTCACCTTCTGTTTTCATTGTATTTAAAACAAATTTGAATTTTTACAATACAGCTTCATGAGGTTTTTTTTATTTTATATAAAGACAAGGAATCGGGAGCAAAACGTCATCAAATAGATGTTGATGCTGTTTCTGAGAGTTCATCTGGCAGCCTTCCAAAGACAGATATTGGCCTAACTTCATTGGAATCTGTAACTTGTTCACTGACTGGGTCAGAACTGGCTACACGTTTGGACATTATTAACAATACTTCTACAACTTCTATTGGCTCTTCGAGTGCTACTTTGCCAGGTCTTCTCACTGAGGCGTCACAGTTTCCAAGCCTATCTGGTAACTGTAAGAACAGTACTACCAGCACTGGTGCAGATGCATCTGGCATTTCGTGGCCGATGTCTCCTTCGTCAAAAATGTCCATGATGATGTCGATGTCTGGAATTGAGGGATGCAGTAGTTCGGGGGATTTCGACTCGAGCAGCAGTGCCAACAATACACCAATCAAATATCCGGGTGTTTTCTGTGATAGTCCTTTCAAAAATGCAAAGCGAAGAAGGCCTAGGTAAGGGTTTATGTTAACCTATGTGTATTTGTTTTAAAAATATTTTTCTGATGGTTTACAGACAACTCAATAGAAAATTTATAATAATTACTACAATCTAACGCGGTTTTTAGGATAATTTTATCCAAAATCTGGATATATTTCTTTTGGACTAGTTTCATCATTTTGATTGGCCACCTTTTACGGATCGCTTTTGCCAGCAACTATTTCCAGATGACGTAAGAAATGAAGCTGATTTGTATGAAGGCCAATCTGCCAAAAATACCACGTCATTATATCGTTCTTTTTCTGTACATGTAGTACGTTAAGCACGTTCTATTCCATTACTAAAAATGGCGGTTGGATAATATCAACTTCAAAAATAATTTCTGAAAGTTGTTACTCTTTATTAGTGAAGAATGCCGACGATATACTCACATTCGGTGTCATTAGGAGAAACGTTTCACGATAATCAAACTGCAATGTGCATGCGTATGCTTTGAGTATCTGAAATGCTGTTCTCCCACATAAATGCTACGTCTTGTACTGGATTGTGGGGCTGGTTGCAGTATTTTTTAATTTTACGCATAGCATTAAATAAGATATAATTAATGTTATATTCTTCTTTCGCAGTGAACTAATACATATGCCTAGAAGAACAGTACACGTTAAAATCACAAAGATATGTATACTAGTCCAAAATGTTCAAAAAAAGGAAACGTAACTAAGCGCAGCAATACATGCATTTGTATATTATGTATTGCGTACCGAGTAACAAATTGGTTCAAATAGGACCAGAATGACATAACCAAGGTAGCACGACCCAATTGTATAATTGCATATCCACACGCGTGTCGTGCTTACTGGAGGATCATCAAAATGAGCCGGTATTACGCACTACACCCACTATATATTTGGTCAGGAAATGTGGGACAATTCGACGGTCCAATCTTTTATATGAAATGTGTATTCAAAGTTAACTGTATTGGTACTCGGTACGGACTCTTTATTTTGAAAATCATTGTGATAGTTCCCTTTAAAGGCTTGGTATATATTATATGTAGTGAATTGGCTTTGATGGAACATTGTTTACGCATTATTATAGAAGATTGTACCGTTCATTTGTCCCACATTTCCTAAACAAATATATAGTGGGTATAGGGCGCTTAAGCACGAAACATATGTGTACATGAGATTATAAACCTCCTTCATACCAACTTGGGTATATCCTTCTGGTAGTACTTGAACGCCTTTGTTACTAGTAATGGAATACCTAATACACAATTTCATTATTAATGCTGGTAGACTTTTAAATTCATAGAAACATTTCCATGTGAAAATTATTTTTAATCATATACAAGAAACTCTGCTCTCGTTTTCTTCTGAAGTATCTACAAATGAACATCTCGTTATATTTATATAAATAGATAGGCAAAACACGATAGAAAAATGTAAACATCGAGAGAGTGGTTTCCCTTATTTCACACTTATTTACATTTTTCTATCTTGTTTTGCCTTTTAATTTATATATAAAGATATGTTCATTTGTAGATACTTGAGAAAAAAATGAGAAAGAAGCGTTTCTTGTATCCGATAAAATTTCTTTTTTATTTTTGCTTTTGGAAAGAGTAATATGAATTTTATTAAAGCTCACATTCCAAAGGAGACTTGAAGATATATTTTTTCTTTTTACAATAAGACGGCATTTGAGTAATTCTAAACATAGTTATTACCTCTGTTCTTGGTGTGTATGCGTGTTTTCTATCAGTTTTAATCCTGTACATATGATATTTATCCATGATTAGTGAAACAAAATAGATGATAACTACTGTTGTTTAAATCGCGTCTATATTAGTTAAGCTTATTTTGTAAAAGCAATTAGATTGTTACTGACGTTTATTATGAATTTCGAATTACTGATTCAATGGTTGTATTTGTTGTATGGCTACTTTTATTTTCTGTCAGCGTTGTTTGATGCCGTTAAAGAAAGAAAAACTGTGTTTAGAATCCGATTAAATGTAATGTAGCTATGGTGAACTATTGGTGTTTAGTTCATTATTTTAAATTTGATGCTTACATTTTAGACGTTCACTTTTCGGTGATAGCAGTCACGTGGGTCCAAACTCTCCTGGATCCACCTGCTCTGGTATATTGCGAAATAAGCGGCCCGGTGATTCTTATTCATCCAATCCTTTGGGCTCAATTTGGGCGAAGGACTATCGTGAGGCGGAGGATAATATTTATTCAAACGCGTTAGTTGAGAAACTGAAAGAAAGAATGTAAGTTATAGCACTCACTAAGATAATGTTTGTCTCTATTCTTTCAACCAACACAATTCGGTGCGAACACCCTTTCATAAAATATCAATCTTAGTTTTTTTTTCTTGGGTTTTGCCCACGCATCATATTGTGTTAGTCTCTGATGTTTCGTAACCGGAATTTTACCGTGTCTTATACTGATATTTACGACTATTTAAATATTTGCTATTAATTTGTAAAATTTACTTGCCTAATTTCTAAGTTAGGATGAGGCCTTGAACAGAAAATCTTATACCCCCAGATGGAAACGAGTCACACATCCAACGACAACCCACTATTTTAGTTTTATGTGAGCTTTGATGTATGCCTGCATATGCGCTCTTTTTCTTCTGTGGTACGAAGGTATCTTAATTCAATGTGGGTGCCTGATCTGTTGTGTGTTCCTGGAACATTTTTTGCCGGGTAGGCAGTGGTGCTGATTGATATGCCAATCACGCTTGCTTTTCGGCTATCATTAGTGCTAGGTATAATGAGTTCGAGGAATTGCTTTGGTGACTTGCGAGAACCGCCCGTTATAATCTGTTACACTGTTTCGCCTGTAGCCATAGAAATTCCGGCTCAAGCTAGTCAACCCGGGATTGGTAGCATGAACCTTGTTGGGCCACAAAGGGACACCTCCATCATCGCGTTTCATGTGAAGCCTCGAGTTTGGTCTAACTGCGCTGTAACATTTTTTGTTAAATGTGTAGTGACGGAATGAGAGCAAGCGTTCCAGACATGAAGGGCAAGTTTCGGCTGCTGATGGAAACTTTGGCCACTGGCATCTGGGAAGATTGTGCTCATCAGCCTTGGTTGACAGACTATCTAGGAGAAGGAAAACTTCGAATACAAACCATCACAAGGAATGGGCGACCTATTGTTCTTTCACAGTCAACATATAACCATGACAAGTACAACTTCCAATGATTACATACTGCCTCGGCCGTCGCGCAGTATAAAAAGGATCGCCTTATCTGCTGAGCCGCGCAGGGTTCTAGTAGACGATCATTCATTAAACCTAGGTTAGGTTTTAATGTAGGCGCATTTAATGTGCGAACATTGAAACAACTTGGACAGCAAGAATCTCTTGCTCGTACTTTGGATAAATTAGAAATCGAAATATGTTGCGTATCTGAAACCAGAATACAGGATCCTACGTGAATTACAGAACAGGTTGCACCATCCCTATTTACGCGTTATTGACTTCGAACATCTAGTTCCACAGAGTTCTCTCAAGCCAGTAAATGGGGCGTTGGTATTGCCCTTAGCGCGCGATCTGAAGCTTGCTTTATTGAATGGATCCCTTTAAATAGTCGATTGTGTGCGGCACGTTTAAATACATCTACTAAAATCAAAGCAAAAAACCGGTATCATCGTTGTTTTTTCGTTATATCTGCATATGCTCCTACCGATTGCTGCAAAGAAGAAAGCAAGGACGCTTTTTACTTTGAATTAAGCTCCTTTACTAATTAAAGCACGAAGTTCAGATATAGTCCTGGTTATGGGAGACATGAATGCTCAAGTTGTGCGCTTAAGTAACACAGAATTTCATTTAGGTGGAAGATACACTCTAAGCTCGACGCGCAACGATAATGGTGAATGGCTTTTGGATAGCTGCGCTGAACATAGACTATATTTAAGTAGTACAAACTTCAGACGTTGTGCTACATGGCGTCCTCCAGCACCCGGATAATAGTGGACTCTAATAGATCATGTAGTAATTAGTTATAGATAGTGTGATTACATCCAGGATTGTCGTTCTTTTTGTAACACTTATGTCGACTCGGACCATGCACTTATCTGTTGTAGATTTGCACTAAAATTTTCTGGGAAAATAATTAAGAATAAACGCCAAATTTATGTAGGCAAACTCGAACCGCCCTTCCGAAAAAATTATGAAAATATTCTAAAGGCTAATCTAACTGGTCTGCATGGCGAAAATCAGAATATACTTTGGTCCAAGATAAGTTCCACTATGCACAATGCAGGTACTACTGTATGTGGCATTGCAGGCCACCGTAGAAATAAACATTGTCTCTCTGTAAAATCTATGGAGATACTCGAAATAAGGCGCCAAATTCCACCTGGCTCGACTCATAATAATACCCCAACTTAAGCGCAGTCTAAAAGGCGATCTCGAAAACTTTTGGAGCAGAAAGGCTGAAGAAATGGAAGTAGCTTTCGCGTCAGGTAATAGTCGCTGTTTGTTCCAACTTATCCGCGCAACAGGTCCGAGAAAATTAAAATTTAGTGAAACTATAAATGATAGTAACAACGATTTAATAACCGATAAAATAAGTCGTCTTGACAGGTGGGCTGAACACTTTAGAGATCAATTTTCTTGGCCACCCGCGTCAGTTCCGCTTCCCGAAAGTATGTCTGCATCAACAATGTGGAATGTTAGTCCCGAAGAACCATCCGAGTTAGAAGTACGCGATGCAATCCTATCTCTTAAGCGCCGCAAAGCCGCAGGCCCCGATGATTTACTTCCGGGATTGTTTAAGGATGGTGGCGATATAATTTCAGGAACGTTGACAAAACGTTTTCATACAATATGGAATGAGGAAACCGTACCACTTGACTGGAATGAGTCGACCATTATTCCCATCTTCAAAAAAGGCAATCGTAATTCGTGCGATAACCATCGTGGTATAAGTTTGACTCCAGTCGTATCAAGGTTGTTTGCTTCGATTATCCTACGTCGTCTTAGCGCTTCACGTGAATCACATACAAGAGAAGAACAGGCTGGATTCCGCGCAGGACAAGGTTGTATAGATAATATTTTTACATAAAGGCAAGTTCTCGAACAGAGACATTTATATCACCGTCCCACAATAGTCGTCTTTCTAGACTTCAAGGGTGAATTTGATTCGGTGGATCGCAATGTTTTATTCCATATCTTGTTGAAAAGCGGTGGGCCCACAAAATTTGTTAATATTATACGAGCTCTCTACACAAATACTTCTGGTCGCGTTAAGGTCTACAACGAATTAACGCATAACTTTACAACCAGCAGTGGTGTTCGTCAAGGTTGTCCACTTTCCCATATTTTGACGAATTTTGTAATCGATGCTATTACGAACGAACACTCTCTCACACATTCAGGATCACTCACCACTCACTCCAACGTTGCGACCGCAGAACGAAGATCTCGACATAAATGACAGGTTCATAGCGCGGGAGTCGTATCACCAACGAGGCAATATGTCAGACGAGGAGAAGAGGACCTGCGCCAGTGAGCGGCTTGTCCGCCATGGAAACGTTATTTCACCTGCCAGCAGTGGTGTTCGTCAAGGTTGTCCACTTTCCCAATTTTTGTATAATTTTATAATCAAACTATTCGACAATCAGGATGCTGCCCAGGCCACCTTGAATAAATAAATATTTAAATATTAACAAATACGTTTTGACTGATGTAATTTATCCGTTGAGGGATTCACAGTATTGCTTGTATGATAATCATATTATACATGTTGAATACACGACAATCAGGATGCTGCCCAGGCTACATTGAATAGATTAACAGTCGTTCCGTCTTTCGGTATGAATTTCGCACCCTCTAAATGTAAGATACTGTTGCAGGATCACCCACCACTTACTCCAACATTTCGATTGCAGAATGAAGATATAGACAGTCGACAGGTTTACATATCTTTGGAGCTCTATCAAATACTTAGGCGATATATCCGACGAGGTGATAATAGGGATCGCGAAGGCTAGAATAGCTTTTTCGAACCTTTGTCATTTATGGAGAAACGCGAATATTTCTCTTTGCCTTAAAGGTCATGTTTACAATGCATCTGTACGCGCAGTCTTACTATACGCCAGTGAAACTTGGCCTCTTAGAGTTGATGATTTGAGATGCTTACAGGCATTCGATCATCGTTTAGAAGTATAGCACATGTTTGTTACCAACAACGAATAAATAAAGTTGACATCCGTAGACGCAATTTTGGATCGGACAATAAGTGCTCGTCGTTAGAAAACCAAATAAGGCTCCATCAACTTCGTTGGCTCGGTCACGTTTTGCGTATGCCCTCATTTCGATTGCCCAGTAGAGCTCTGTTCTCTCATCCAGCACCAAATTGTCGTAAGAAACAAAGGGGGCAGATTTTGACATGGCAGAAACAATTGAAGTCACTTACATCCAGATTGGGTAATATAGGACCCATTCGTCTGCCAGGATGGGGACTTTGTGCGCATCATAGTTTTTGGTTAGAAACCCTTAGCGTTATGGAATCGAATCGAGCTCAGTGGTGCTCTTGTTGCAGATGTCCAGTAGAATCATCTTCGTAACTTTCTTTTCTTAGTAGGGCAAAGTTAGCTGTGAGGTTTTGTTTGTTTATGACGTGATACAGTGAAATCCGCAAGGAAGATGTATTACTGTTGTCGCCTTGCCCGAATGCTAACTTGGCCATAATGGTGTTGTGGAGAGGTTTAGTTTGCCTCATTTCTGTGAGTTATCCTGATAAATTTACTCATAGTAGCAATGTATTCCTTCTCTCTCTGCCTCTCTCTCTCTCTCTCTCTCTCTCTCTCTCTCTCGTAAATTTAACTCCTTATGGTTATATGGCAGTGAAACATTAGTCACTTTTGACTTTTGTATGGCTGGACATGATGATGATGATGAGTTCATTTTTAAAGCAACTTCTGATCCACTAAACTTTGATTAATATGAAAAATAAGTGTTCCTATTTTTAAAATTATGTATAACGAAGTTCAGTAATTTTTTGTATGGGAAGTTTTTATTAAGAAATCATTCAAGTATTGTAACTAGCTGTTAACTTTGACGAAGTATTTGTTAATCTATATAGTTAGTTTAGTAGAGAAAAAAATGATTAAGTTGGAATATACGTACATAAGCAATTCAACATTATGTAAATTAAGTTTGCGTGCTTGAGATAAGCACAAATTAAAATCGATTCATCTACTCGCACAACGTAGAACCGTGAATCGTATTTATTGACGCGTTTCGACCTTCTCTGATCATCATCAGAGCACGATGAAAAACTGATTAACAAGGATCACACCGCAATTCATATATAAGAAACAAATCAGACCGGCGGCTGTTACTCGTAGTAGTCCTGAATACGTTGTGCCTTACAGGAAATGTCGGTTGAAAAGTTTCTATGCAGTTACGAACGTGGCATGTATGGAGCTTTCGTCACATGTAAATCATGCAACTCACCAATCATTAATTGCGCGTGTGATGACAAAATTCTTTAAATCACGTTTGTGTGTATGTAATGATGTCCATAGAGGGTAAAAACACGTTAGTTTGTGCGACAAGTGAGTTCTACTATGTTGTGTGATTGGATGAAGAAAAAGTGATTTATTTTTATCCCAAGTACACAAACTTGATTTAAAGATTTGTGATCAACACTCGCACAATCAATGATTGTTCGCTTAACTGAAGATAACGGATTTTCAACTGATTTTGCATTACAAAGCCTCTTTTCATTTTGTGCTTTGAAAATCACCTTTAAATACATCTGGTTTCGAGTGTGGTTTTTTAAAAATTGCTGAGCTGTTGCGGAATGTATATTTACTTTGCCAGATGCTCATAGATTAGCTTCTGTAGTAAATCTCTGGCCCTATCTGCAGTGAGCATCTATTTCATGAGTTTAAATAAGCCGTATTGTACTGATCGATTGTAGCTAGCTTTTGCCTTACATTTGTGTTTAGAAGCCGTTTAGTTGTAATGTAACAGTGTTTATCTATCAAGTATGTGGATTTTCACCATTTTTTAATGCGTCAAGTTAATATTTCGGTTGTTGTGTTTCTTTAAAATGACACCAATATATGTAGTCCTTTAGTTGGTTGGGGCTCTATTGCTTTTTTGGTTTTAGTGCTGTTTATGTTTAATTTTACACGATTTTATCTCATTTAACGACAATATCTGTAGAATAGTTTTCGCATTCAGAGAAAATTTTTGCCAGATATGAATTTAAAAAAAAACACATTTAACATTACTCATACGTTTTCGTGTCATCTTGTCAACTGATTTTATTGGAGGTACGAACAAAAATAACAAAAAGGTTGTTTGGATAGAAGAACAGTCCACATAGATATATTTATTTGTCCGAAATGTTGATAAAGATGAAACGCAGTTTTACGTGGGGTTTTGAAAGCCCCATGAGAATGCCAGTGCATGAACGAATTTTTTTGCTTGCGCAGTTCTGGACAACATAAATTTATTTAAATAGCTTCCAATTAGGCAAGTTTACCAACACACCTAGCTTTTCGTAAAATTGAAAAGCCCACAACAACTATTCCAATTATCCTTAACACTAGTAGAAGAAGTACTGTGGTGAATGTAATCATAACAAAGTTAGTTGCAAAATATGCAAAAGTCAAATCGAATTGCAATCTATCTGTATGCGCCTCGTTGCCTCTTCACCTTTGTATTTTAAATGAATATACACAGGTTTATTATCAACAGTACATGCATTCACAGCGGAGTTTATTATATCATTAGGTTTATACTCATCTATAAAATTTATTGGGTAATCGTTAATTATAAGGGTGTTCCGCACACCATCCAACTGAGTCTGCAAACAGTCTGTTAAACAAATGCACAATGTCCTATTATACAGTGTCATAACTAAGTCTTTTTCTTTTTCATTGAGCAGTAACTTTAGACTTAACTATTGAATTTCTGTTATTATTTCCAAAACCTTAAACTGAATGAAACGTTGTTGATGGGGTTGATGCCTATCTACTATTCATTTTTAATGGTCAGCTATACAGGCAGAAAGATGGTCTAGGAATGGGTTGCTCTGTGGCTCCCATAATGAACCATATATTTGTTGGAAAGCTAAATTTTATTTATTATGTAGAGTGGAACTACCAGATCGTTACGATAGTGATATATTTTTGGTCCGTGTTAGCTGTGTGCATGCCAGAGAAATACTTAATAAGTTTAATGAATGGCGTCCGCATATTAGGTTTACAATTAAAAACGAGGAGGATGATACTCTAACTTTGTTGATATGTTGCTCAAACGTAGAACGGACGGCACATTGCGCAGATAGGTTTTCCATACGAAAACTTAGACAGAGCCCCCTCTAGCAGTCTTGCATACATTGAACTTGACTGGAAATGTCGGCTGCACAATTTCTATGCAGTCACGAACATTAACTGTTTGCAGCTTTCGCCACATATACATATATATCTAAATTTGATTTCCATATTTAATGTGGTTTGATCCTCGCTAGTCAGTTTGCCGTCGTACTCTGATGATGATCATGGAAGGTCGAAACGCGTCAGTGCGTTGCAGCTGGCGGTAGTTTTGTTATGTTGTTCGACGACTTGTTAAATACAATGGGATTGGTGTTTACTTCAAGCTCGCAAACTTGATTTAAAGAATATATCATAAATGTATGGAGGTAATTCCTAAGTTAGCGGTTGCTCTTTTATGCTTCCAGATACAAACTAAAATATCAACTAGTTTACTCCCTAACTGACTGCCAACCGTAATTTAATCGATTGATTTGAATTAAATATTGAGTATTAAACCTGAATAAAATTGTAGGTATAAGAAATGAAGGCTTGTAATTATCCATAAACTTACAGAGTAAATCGATAATTTTTTCAGAAAGGATGCTTTTAAAACATAACTTTATTACAAAAACAGATTTATTCAACACGAATAGAAAAGACCATTTTCATTTCCCCAGATCTTAACTCGACTGATATTGGAGTCTACCAACCGACGTTTACATTTTGTTTTTGGAAACGCCGGTGACACATTTAAAATTAATGCTTATGTATAACTAAATGGCATGTTTACTTACTAGCTCCATGACTATCATTTTAACGCATTGTCTTCCTTTGTTGTATTGCTATTGAAAAAGGAATATTGTTCTCTTATGACGAACCTATTACGAAATAAGGCATGGACTGTACAGTAACTACAATTCTACAGACCAGTCCCTATTTCCGAAAAAGAAATTTGATTCGCAATTTCAAAGAATAAAGTAAATTTGTTTGAATCAATTGTAACGCCCAGAACTGGTGGTGCTCAGTAGGACATTGTTATGAAAGGGGTATCCGGAAAAAATATTGCGGTGAACATTAAATGTAAGCAATATCAGTAAAAGCAAAATATGTAAAGCCCAACCTAATCAAAGGACTATATTTGTTAATGTTTCTTCTTAATTTACCATCTAAATTTATACATTCGACGATTTAAAAAAGCAATTAATACACGGATCCCGAAAAAAAATCGAGTTTTATTCTTACAGCGCATTGCCCGTTAAACGAAAATGTATTGGATAAGCTATCTGAAATCGATCAGTCTATTATTGTTAATTAATATATCTACAATATCTACAATATCTACTCAGTACTTTATTTGAGCATGCAGACCGATTGCATAAGTTCATTTTTGACTTAACACAGCTGAAAAAAGCAGAAAACTATTAAATTTCCTAATAAATTGCTTCAATAATCACACATCAAACCAAAGAGATTTCCAGACATCTTTAGAACAAAAAATGAGATGAAGTTGCGTAATGCGGAAGCAGTCAGTTGCAACCTGGTAGTAAAACTTTGTGTTAAAAAGATGGTGAAAGAATGTGAGAAATAGTGTCAGACGCGAATGGTAAATTTCAGCCACTGAATGAAACTTTGGCTACTGTCACCGTTAGCCTCTTTTTTGCAGAATTCTGAATAAAAACTGTTACCAATGGAAATTGGCGACCTAGTGTACTTTTACAGCCCATATATAACTAGAAAGACTACGAACAATACTGAATCTATGCCGTATCGGCCAACGCGCCGGATAAAAGGGGTCGCGCTTTAGGATGAATAAACGAACTCATGCCATTGCAGATGCTTACATTTCCGATTCTGCCTCGTTCTCTGTTTTCTTTTTAATTTAACGATAACGCTCTTTTATTTGCTAGGAATATGGTGGATGATGATCAAATCACTGACCCGTGTCGGATTGCCAACTATCGAAAATGCCATTCATTTAACTTTGGTTATTATTTATCTTCGGTGCATTTAATTAACGAACATTAGAACAAATTTGACACAGAGAAGCGTACATTAGAAACTTACATATGTTGTGTATATGGATATAGAATGCAGAATTCTGCGAATATTGCGGAACTAGGTGCACGATCCTTATCTACGTGTTATTGGCTTCAAACATCTAAGTAAATATAAACTTCAAATAATTTCAAGGAAGCTCCAACAGCCGTCTTTTCAAAAATTTATGAAAATTGGTCATGATGAGGAAAATTCAAACCTACTGTGAACGAAGATAACATACGTTAGGCAAAAGACAGGTACTTCGGCATGTGGAATTTTAGACTGGCAAAAAAATTAGTCTGAGTTCTAAACAGTCTGTGGAGATTCTCGAAACTGGGTACCAAATTTCTGAGGATTCAACCTTTAATAATAATAGTAGCACATTATATAAGTTGATATTGAATCCTTTTTGTTTAGAAAGGCTAAAGAAACTACAAAAAATACTCATTCGATCAAAATGTTCTATATGGCGTTCTATCGAAATGTGGTATTCACACTAAGTTTGTAAGCATAATTTGTATAAATACTTCGGGTTTCGTTAGGGTCTACAATAAATTGTCGCACAACGTTACTAATAGCAGTAATAGCTATCAAGGATTTTCTCTGTCTACATTTTGGTTTAATTGCGTGAAAGATGTGGATATTGGTTCATACGTGTTTCGGATGCAGGCGTCGAAGTTCTCTCGGGCGAAAGATGTCGATCTTAATTATGCAGAGTATATTTATTATTATTGGAAAATCGAGATCCGTCCTAGGCAACCATAAATAAATTAAAAGTCGTTACGTCTTTCGTTAAATTTGAATCCTCTAAATGAAATATGCTTCTACAGGATCATCCAACACCAACCTAAACTTTGCGGTGTGAGGTGAATATCTGAACGTAGTTAACAGGTTTACATATCTTCGTAGTTTTATCAATAACTCAGACAGTATGAATTATGACGAGGTGACCATGAGAATCGTGAAAAATGCAACAACTTTCTCCAACCACACAATTATCTTACTCTGGCTACAAAGCCGTGTGTGCAGTGCATTTGTTAGAGCCGAAGATATTGGACGCTTACAGGCATTCGACCGCCGTTGTTTAAGAAACAGCCCATGCAACAACGAATTAGCAGCATTGACATCGGTAAAGGCGTTTTTTCAATGATCAAAAAATGATCCTCGCTATAGAAATAAATAAAGATTCATGAATTGTGCTGGCTCGGTTTCGTTTTACGTATGCCTTTAATCCGTCGCCCAGCAGAGCATTATTCTCTCAACCAACGCTATATTGTTGTAGAAGATAAGTTTGAGAGAATTTGACATGAAAAACAGCTAAAGCCAATTACAATTAAATGGAGAAGTAGAAGATACGCCCATCTACCACGATTGGGTTCTCGTATTTATCATTGCTCTTGTAAGCCCTGAGCGATATGGCACTGAATCGAGCTCAGTGGCGTTCTGGTTGCAGATTTGTGGTAGAATTATCTTTAAATTATTTTCTAAGTTTGACAGAGTGAACTGTGAGGCCTGGTTTTGTTTATGCAGCGATACGATGAAAAGACCGAAGAATATTTATTGCCGATGTCGCTTTAATTAAAGTTGACTAGGCCTAAATTGTTTTTCGTGTAGGTCTAGGTTGTTTCATTTGTGTGTGTTAGCTGGGTAATTGTTTACATCTGAACGAGATCCTCCTTACGAATCTCATGACGACCAATGGCAATTATATCGTTATGTAACATAAATTTTATAGTACAAAATCCTTAAAAACTAAGAATTATTTCAATTAATAAGGCATAACAACTAAGTTTGCTCGTTTAAAACCTACCAGAACGACCTTTAACGCTTGGTCTCACTTGTTGTTCCTTTATAATCTATATTTTCAGACAATTTAATCTCGAAAGAAATCATCGTGTTCCTCCCAATTGTTTGTCAAGGACGCCTCTGTGCCGCTTGGTGATGTTTGATCATAACGACAAGGTAAGTCTCACTTTTAGTTACCATTTTCGCTTCGTTTTTAATTAAGAATTAACGATTATGAGCAGATATGCAGTGCGTTTCCCGACTGGCTAAGCACGTCTGTCACGTCCCCGTTTCTGAAAAGATGTTTTTGCTCTACATGTGGCGAGTTATTTTTGACCACGTAGCCCAAAATTGTTGTCGTTTTCGCTGAAGTTCGGTTGCTATTCACTTTTGTTGCATTGGATATATGCTTGTATGTAGAAACATATGTATGCATGTGTGTTTATATGCATGTATGTATGTGTGCATTTGTATGTATATGTATGTATTTACTTATGTACATATGTATTTTTATTTTTATATTTGTGTGTATTCATATATATATATATATATATATATATATATATATATATATATCCAGCACTGTTATTATTCGTCTTCCAGCTTAATTGATAACGCCATTTATTGAATGCATTATGCACGACTTCAGCATGCCTACGACTTTCACCGTTAATCTATGACTTATTAACGTAATGTTTGCACAATTTTACTTTACTCAGTTCATTTTTTCCAAGCTGAGCGCAGACATGAGCCATGATAGGAACCAAATCATCCTTAATTAGGAATGTAATCTACCTGTTTTGGTTCAACAAGCCTCAATTTTTCGTGTTCAAAGTGTGCGATCCTTACTTTTGTAGCTATAAGTATTAGTCTGTTTTATTCTTTTGTCAGAAGTTGAATCATTCTTTATAGATACATATTAAACACGATCTATAACGACCAAATATAAGCCTTTATCTGGCAAATTAATAACTCAATTTCGGCCCTTAATTGGTTCTTTTAAGGCTACCAAGTGTGCATTACTCAAATAAGTTTACTGGTTTTGACCAATTTTGATATGGTGACAGATGGTGGCGAGATGTACTGTAAATTACCGTGTGATGTCTGCATTTCTCGCTTTCAAATAGGATAACTGATTTGAAAGTGTATCAGCTTATGTTTCTGTTGAAATTTTATTTTCTTTTCCACTAGTTCTAAACTTTTTGGCATACGTAAGTTAATTCTTTTCTAAAGAAGCCAGTTCAATAATTAAGTAACAACCATGTTACAATCAAATCGCTGGTTGAAGAAAACAGTGCTCCAGCCTACGAGATTGATATAAACAGGACCTTCATTGTATCTAATCAGTTGAACACTATCATAATTATCGTCAGTTACACGTGCTAACGTGTGTGGATCTTCTATAACCTTTACAGAGCACGACGGCAAGCTGACTAGCGAGGATCAAAACGCAAGGCATACATAAGGAACGCAGAATTAGATATGTGGTTCTCACTTCTAGTTGTCTCGCATACATTGTACTTAACTTGAAATGTTAGTCGCACAATTTCTGTGCAGTAACAAGCATTAGCTTTTTGCGGTTTTGGACTCATGTTTATAAGTTTTGAGCCATCCAATCATTGTTCATACCGTACAAGAGAGACATGTGGATGGGTGAATAACTGCGGATTTCTAGCGAAATATGTGATGTGGTGCAGAAATCTGCCTTATCGGTACAGGCTCTTCTAAAATATATCTTGTTTGAGTCGTAGTTCTCCGTTTATGAATTATTTATGTTATGAAATTTATGGCCTGTTGTTTGATAGCAATGTTATAATGTACCTTTCAGGTAGTTTTGCGATAAAATTATCTCTCTCGGAAAAAGTGTTCAATTTTTCTGCTCTAGTTCATTTAGCCGATGGCTGTCATAACTTTAAGTACTACTGTTTGACGTTTTCAGAGGAAGCTAAGAGATCGACCACAATTGACGCCTTAAAGTTTATGTCGGTTCACAGTTCTAGCCATATTGCGCATAATGCATCTCTGCTTTCATTTTTGTTCTTCAGCGATCCAATGAAGTAATTGAATTCTTGTGAAACTCTCCTTGCGGAAGTCAGACTTCTGTTTCTTCTGTCATTACTAATAAATCGTTTACTTGTTTAAGTTGTAATGTATTGTTTTATTAGTTAATTAATTAATTATTATAAATTATATTGCATTCATGTGTACATAATTATTGAGTTTTACACTAAATTAATATTTGATTTGACTATTTGAGTGTTTCTGATTTAAGTTAAGCTGTTCTAACATGATGTTGTATCTGCTATTTTATAGACAACTACTAGTTTAGGATATTTCCACATAGTTCGTGTTAGCTTCTTAAACACATCCCATGTGCTCTGACATTACTGGACAGGTTTTTATTTTTATCTTTGTCACCCGTCTTTTTTGCGTTCTATTTAGGGATTAGAGGCTTCTATTCGAATGAATAATGGCGATGTTGTTTCGGAGCTACGCGGTCAAATGCTTCTGATGGAGGAATATGAGCATTACGTGGACGTTACAGCAGAGTAAATATTGCCATTTTTCTATAAATTGAATTGTTAAACCATGCAATACACCACAGGCTTTGAAAGATTAAGGTTATTATCGCATACATTTACTAAGTTATATTTAAGTCATCAGAAAGCTTAAAACTATTGTGATCAGTGTTCATTTCTTTACCACGAAAAAATGTATAAAATTATAAATTGCGGGATTTGTATTTGCAGAATATATACATGTTCAAATATGCAATATTGACTTCAAGTATCCTATGCTAGTTCTCGTGTACGGCTTTAGCTCAAGAGTAGTTTATCCATTGCTTCATGGAATTTGTGGGTTTTTGCCTCGCTATCTAATTCGTCTGTTACTGCTGCTGTTATTGCTTGTATCCGGGAAACCAGAATTGATTTGATAACTCAAATGTACAGGAATTTTGAGAAACGCCTGTGTCACTGCTGGTCCATCAAAAACTACAGCCAATAGTGTACAAATTGGCATCTTGAACGCTTTGAAGGAAATGTTTCAGCAAGCCAGGGCTTGTCTTCGTATGATAAAACCTGAAAAATTGTCTGCCGTCTAAACCAGCACCAAAGATCTTCAGCATGCGGCATCTGCTGGGAAACGAAAAGATGTTTCTGTGTATTTTTGGATAGTATTTTGCTCGTCACTTCCCGTTGTCTTCGTAACGATCTGCGCTCCTTGTTATAATACAATTTGATGGTTCTATAGCGTTCTAATTATTTCTTGGATATCTGACTGAACAATTAGGACGACAAATCTTTCAAGGTTTATATCCGATATAACTTTGTCAGGTACTGGGTACTGACTAACAAGTGATAGGTCCCAGGCCTTTTCTAGCAATATATTCTGGTTTACGTTGTTACACACCTTATCACACAATATAGATATAAACTAATAGAGAAATTTACATACTGTTTATGGCGGGGAACTAATTTATATGCAAGTATGTATTAGGTGTTGCGAATCTAGTAACAAATTAGTTCAGTTGTGACCAGAAGGATAAACCAAAGGAGCATGAACGCAAAGTATAATCTCATGCACATTCGTTTCGTGCTTACTGGCGATTCATCAGTAGGAGCCGGTATTACGCCCTTTACCCACTATAGGTTTTGGTGAGGAGTCCGGGATATAGGATGGTACAATTTCCAAAACGAATTTGTAAACCTGTTGTAGTGAAGCTCACTTTATATAAAGTCTTCGGCAATGCAACTTCAATGTTAACTCACTATATATAATATATATACCGAGACTGATATATATAATTTATATGAATTTAGCTTCACTACTGCAGGTTTACACATTCGTATTGGAGATTGTACCGTCCTATTTTCCTACATTCCTCACCCAAAGTATGAGTAAAGAGCGTAATACCGGCTCCTACTGATGAGTCGCCAGTAAGCACGAAACGAATGTGCATGAGATTGTACTTTGCGTTCATGCTCTCATTGCTGTACCCTTCTGGTCATATTTGAACTAGGTGCGAAACGCAATACAAAATTGCCAATATATTAGTTCTCCACAGCAAAGAGTATCTAACTGTTATATATTTAATTGGATGATGTCATGATTACCGCGAAATGTTATAACTGATATCGATCAAAGCCAGAGTGTATGGATTTGCTGGAGTAACATGTGTTCAGAAATAGTTGTAATTCTCATACATTGAAATCCATTTTGTTGGTACTATGGACAGACTCAGTAACCATAGTGTTTATACCATGCAGCATTTTGATAACATAATTTTGGTACTAGGTACTGACAATATATAATATATATATATATATAAATATATATGATATGATATGATATATAGTGAGTTAACATTGAAATTGCATTGTCGAAGACTTTATATGATGTTAGCTTCACTACTGCAGGTTTACACATTCGTCTAGGCGATTTTACCGTCCAATTTTCCCACATTCCTTACCCAAATATATAAAGGGTATAGATTGTAATACCGGCTCCTACTGATTAATCGTCAGTAAGCACGAGGTGAATGTGCACGAGATTATACTCTCCGTTCATGCTTTGGTTTATTCTTTTGATCAAATTTGAACTAATTTGTTACTATGTGAGAAACGCATAATACAAAATTGTGTATATATTAGTTTTCCGCCACAAACATTATTTAACTGCTGCATAATAGAGCAAGTGTTAAATTTAATTTAAGCTGCTCCAGGTTTCTGTAGGCCTACGTTTTTCTATTTTGCGTGTACTTACTGACGTGTTGGGTAAGTGATTGGTTTTATATTTTCTCTTATGAGGTTTTCTAAGACAATTCTAACTTACACAGACCAATTAAAACGGAGTGCGTGATTGCGTAAAGTGTAATCGTTAGATCGTTTTGTGTGCGCATACACGTTAACAGTTTATTTTAGATCAGATTGTCTTTAGACTGTGTAACTACTTATAATTTTTGATATTCTAATTGATTCTATGGTTTCTATTTATGAATGCGAAAATATACATTGCAAGGAACTCATTTTCCGGCTTCTGCAACTTAATGTAACAATCGGTAAAAATAAAATAATTACAAAAGTATGTTTTGTGTGTAGTGTTTTGTCGGAGCTTATGTTAACCTCACACAGTAACATGTGTATTTATCTCCGTTATGAAATGCACAGCGCGGGCTTACTTTTGCTCTAATTCGAGGTATGATTAAACAAATATATCGATACTAGCAGCTTTGCAGAACAAACTAAATAGATATTTTACAGTCAAATACTGTTTGTTGCGAAGAACTAATATATATGCAAGTATGTATTAGGTTTTGCGAACCTAGTAACAAATTAGTTCAGTTGTGACCAGAAGGATAAACCAAAGGCAGCATGAACGGAAAGTATAATCTCATGCACATTCGTTTCGTGCTTACTGGCGACTCATCAGTAGGAGCCGGTATTACGCCTTTTAACCACTATATATTTGGTAGAAGAATGTGGAATAATAGGACGGTACAATCTCATAGACGAATGTGTAAACCTGTAATAGTGAAGCTAACATAATCTAAAGTCAACGACAATACGACTTCAATGCTAGCTCACACTATATAATATATATACCGAGTCTGTAAAGGATACTAACACTATGGCTATTGTGTTAGTAACTGATACCTTTTTTGAAATCGATGAGTACCGGATACTTACACTATGGTTTCCGAGTCGGTACATGATACCAACCTGATGGATATAAATTTATGCTAAAGTTCACCCAAATTGAGAATTACAACAATTTCCGAACACCTGTTACTCCAGTTAAACCATACACTCTGGCCTTCATCGATATCAGTTATCACATTTCGCGGTAAGCATGACATCATTCAATTCAATATATTACAGTTAAATACTGTTTGTTGCGAAGAACTAATATACATGCAAGTATGTATTAGGTTTTGCGAACCTAGTAACAAATTAGTTCAGTTGTGACCAGAAGGATAAACCAAAGGCAGCATGAACGGAAAGTATAATCTCATGCACATTCGTATATGTATTATATAGTGTGAGTCAGCGTTGAAGTCGCATTGTCGTAGACTTTATATGATGTTAGCTTCACTATTGCAGGTTTACACATTCGTCTAGGAGAATGTACCGTCCTATTATCCCACATTCTTCACCCAAATATATAGTGATTAAATGGCGTAATACCGGCTTCTACTGATGAGTCGCCAGTAAGCACGAAACGAATGTGCATGAGATTGTACTTCGCGTTCATGCTGCCTTTGGTTTATCCTTCTGGTCACAACTGAACTAATTTGTTACTAGGTTCGCAAAACCTAATACATACTTGAATAATTAGATAGTTGTTATATCTTGGTAAATAACCGAATAAATACACAAGTACAAATGAGAACACTATTTCTTTCCGATTTCCTTTTTAGGTATAACCGATATGTACTCTTATATCATGGATTTGGAGAACGTGGTATTGCCATTGATACTACTCGATTCGGTAATGAGGCCCGATTTATACGCAGATCTTGTGTACCAAACTGCAAGGTAATCAGTTTTGCACTATTTCAAGTGTTTTGTTCCGTCATAGAAAAAAAGTGGTTGTAACAAATTTCAGGCATGGCAGAGCTTGACTGATAATAACATTGTCTATTACATCT
Source organism: Eudiplozoon nipponicum (assembly GCA_029291075.1). Taxonomy (NCBI): domain Eukaryota; kingdom Metazoa; phylum Platyhelminthes; class Monogenea; order Mazocraeidea; family Diplozoidae; genus Eudiplozoon; species Eudiplozoon nipponicum. The sequence continues at coordinate 70,489 of JAQBSW010000271.1, forward strand.
TGCGCATAAAAGTTTTTAATGGATAGTTTTGTTGCATACAGGATATTTGTTATACATAAATACATGGGAACGAGAATATAACACTTCTAACCTTTTGGCCGCAAGCAATGTGAATGTCATGCTTTTGTAGCTCACCAGCCCTAGAAGGCTGGCTCGCTCGCTCACATGCATTTATCTAATTCCAAGAGCCAACCGATAGACTACCATTTGGATTACCAAACACTGGGAGTAGTGACAGTGATTGTAAATCCACTATTTCTATTTTTGCATATGCTCTACTCTAAAAAAGGTGATAACGTCGCCTATCTTTTCCCTCTACTTATACTTAGCCTTTATGCATTTTATTATTCAGTTATACGACTTCTATTGACAGGGATCAACCTATCTCTGATTGAAAATGTTAAGTTAACACTGTCTTCGTTTGCTCTCCATCGAGTTCTCGACTATAGTGATCATTCATCTGGAGATTGGATTTTCGAGCTTCACCGCATTGGTTTTCTTTTCCTCACTAACCCGGAAAGACTCAGCATAAAATGTGGCCTTGGCTATGCGGTACATTATGGACTTATTTATGTATTTGTATGCATGCCAATTAGAAAGCTGTAGAACAGCACTAGATTTCGCATTACTAGTCGAAATGAGTTTTTTCTTGGTAGTTTTTTAATCTTTCATATTCTACTACCAATGGCTTCCGAGCATCATCTTCTCAGACCGTCTCATTTTAATATTTACTTGGTCATAATTTCCTTCAAAAGCCAAATTTCGGGCTTCTTTTTCGACACGCTTGCTTTAATTCCATCATTACACATTTAACAATAATGGTTAACTGATATGTAATACCAGTATTTGTCGCAATGTTTATGTTACCCTTGTCGGTACGACTATCTAGAGCCCTCAACTGTCATTTAAGTGATTTATATGACTACAGTGTGGATAGACTTCCAAAATTTCCATAAATGTAAACCTAGCTGCAACTGACTTTGGTAGACTATGCAAAGTACCCTTGAATTGCCCATCCATGTCTACGCACCCTGTCCAAGTTCTTTAAACCCAGCCAATTTTAGAATCTCATTTATACCGTTATGCATAGGAAGTGGTATATTGTAGCTGTTACATGTCGAATCGTTTTATCTGGCTACAGTTTGACATGCTATCGCCGTCGTTTCCAGGTAAGCAATGCCGTTTGCGTTGGAGGGGCAGTTGAAGTCGGTCACATACAAACCTTGCTCGCCAGACTATAGAATTAATTCCAGTGGCTGGCAGAAATCGCAAAATAGGTTCGCCAGGATTCTTGAATCAGACTTTATTATGCTCGAAAGCGGTCATGTTATTATTTTATGCTGTACTCTCTCTTGGCAGAAGATCTGAATTAGCCAAAATATGTAAAAATTTGATGTCAAACAAGATATGTTGAGGAGGCCTGACTAGTTTCGCTTTATGAGCATAAGCATTTATGATATCCTTTGTTTGTTATCGATAATAATATTTGAATGTAGTCGTTTTATGGAAGTGGATTATTTGCTGTCGAAATGCAAAAAAACTGCGTTTGTTTTTTGATATTTCTACGAAAACTTCTGAATCCAAAATGAACGTTACTGTTTGGTTCCGATTTTACTATACGAAATTAAGCTGAAATTCCTTAAAATATTAGTTTTTGTTATCAGGAGGACCTCTTACAGTTTTACTAACCTAGTTATCATAAACTGCAACGGGTATAAAAAGCCTCGTTCATTTACATGTATCCAAGAATTTGACTTCATTATAATGCGCAGAGTTCAATTTTGTCTTTACAAATTTAGTATCAGATTCGTCAGCATGGTCAAAATGTTTTAATTACATGTATTCAGTTGTTTGATATTCTGCACTTCATTATTTATTCATTAACTTTTCTTCTTTATAACCTAGCTCAAAGTGCAGTAACTCATTGAATTAATCTGCAAGCATAGGTATGTTGGATATGTATCCACACAACTAATTGGCCAGGCTACTGAATAAACTTGGATGGATTATTGAGTATGGGGGAGAAATAGACCCATAATCTTGTGATCGGATTGATTGCATAAAAATAAATTTATTGCCCCCAAACGGCGTCGTGTCAATTCGATTACGAAAGATCGAGCCGTCTTGTGGCTTTTTGATATATGTTGTGCGTTAAATTTTGTGGTATGTACTAGAATGCGCTGTGTGGTCTATTTCCTGCATGCTGTTTGTATTTACTCTGTAATTTGATATTATCTGCGAAGAGGAAATGCACTGTATATTTACGCATTTTGTTACTTTTGCACTTCCTAGTGCAAATCGTGAAAAGACTACTGTACAATGAGTACATTATGTTTTTATATTGATTTGTTATTTACTTCAGTTAGAGCATTATGTCGTTACCGGAAAATTGCAGATTGTCATTCGTACCATAGTTGAAGTGATGCCGGGTATTGAATTCACTTTGCCGTTCGACATTGACTACAAAGCCTGTCGATACCCGGTCGATTGCGCTTGTGCACGTTCTCGATGTCCTGTTGCTAAGTGGCGAAAAAAACTGTTGCGCAACAAAGTCGTTCCGAATCTGGATTACAGTAGAGTGATTGAATCTCAACTTAAAGCGTAAGTTTAATACATCAAAACAGATTTTTCCTATCATTTTTCGTCCATGTGTACACATTCTGGATATAAATAAATTAATCTTTAGCTAACTGTGATTTAAGGCGACAAATAATTTGTTTCGATATACCTAACTAATATTTCATTTTTATTCATCTAGAATATATATTTTCCTGTCGTATTCCGATTTTAGGTTGACATGACATAGTTTCCGAACCAGAACTTGTATACTTAAAATAGATGTCTTCAGGCAAAATTTGAAATGGTTAAGCTTTATGTCAATTGCGTTTGCTTATGTATGTATCTATCTTTAAATCCTGACGTACCATATCAGAAACGAAAAAGAGCGTCTTCTGCGTGGTGGGTTCGGATAGAGCCTATGCTGATTGCATTGAATTAACCGTTTCTCCACTGTATCGTGTCTGCCGCTATATTCTCACAGATTTTCACACATCTAAGTGGCTCATGGTTATGGAAGTACGGCGCGGACTGATCAATTTATCGATATCGCACGTAGTAGTATCCGATAACGAGTTGCCTTACCTAATCCATTTATGGCTCCAACTATCCACCGGTTTTGCCTCAGTGTCTTGGCGAGCAAGATGTTTAAGTGAACTCACGTAATGCCCCTACCAGCAAAACTCGCAAGGATCGGTGATGGTATTACACGATCGATTCGTATTGAACTAGTTGGGTCGTAAATTGTTATCTTGATTAATACCTTCGGATGATAAGCTAGCAATGGCCTCAACAAAAATGAGCAGGTGTATCGATTTACATAGCTGCCCAGGCGCTATCATCTACAGTCGGTCATCTACCGAAGCTGCGTAGCATGGGGGATGACCGATATTATACTTGACTTGAAGGTCTTGAATTTAGTGCTTTGTGAAATAGACAAAAAATTCAATATTGGATTTTATAAGTTCAAAAGGAAGTTTCAGTAAGTTTAATATGCCTGGAAATCTCGGCAGAAGCCGATCTATTTGATAAAACTAGGTATTCTAGGTATTCGATATCATTGAAAACTTCCAGTTAGGTGCCTTTCAGCACCATCTGAAGCTGCCAGTCTATATTGGTTTGGTTTCATACTGTAATGGATAGACACGCCTTGAAGGCAATTTATATCACTGCGTTTACTTCTGACCCTTTATATTAATACATTTGTCGGTATAAACGAAGTATTGTATAGTGTATAAAAGGAAATTCATCCAGTAGACCGGTTTTGCCCTTATTTGGACCTCGTTACGTACTTTTGAGAATATGCCTCGCACAGGACTCGAACTTAGGAACGTCTGCTTCAGAATCTGTTGCTCTAACCACTGATACACGCTGCCGCACGCCACGCAATTTTCAGTTATATACTAACTAATGTAACTTGGTTAGTCTATTTTTCCTTTAGGTGGAGCTAATATGGCATTCATTTAGACCCAAAGTTCCAACTAACCATGCCCAATCTGTCATTACTGAACAGACACCACACTAATAAGTGGTATTGAAATGAACATTATATATAATTAAACGAACATTGGTTGCGTGGGCGGTGATAACAATTACTTTAATCAAGGTTGTGATCTTGATATAAAAAGCTCATCCATTATGTATATAAATTTGTCAGTATAAACTAAGTATTGTATAGTGTAGAAAAGGCAATTCATACAGTTTGTACTGACCAATATATGTAAACTATGAGTCAAGTGTTTGTATCAAGCTGACAACATTGATTAAAGTAATTTTTATCACCGCCCTCACAAGCAATGTTCGTTTAGTTATATAAATGTTCATTTCAAAACCATTTCCCCATTTAGCGTGGTTTTTGTTCTATAATAAAAGATTGAAGATGGTTAGTGGGAACTTCAGGTGCAAAGGAATGTCATGTATGCTCTACCTAAAGGAAAGGCTAACCAAATAGCATTACTTAATATATAACTAAAAACTGTGCAGTGTGCATCAGGGTGGTTCCGTGATTAGAGCGTCATATGCGTAAGTAGATGTGTCCAGGTTCAAGCCCTGTCTCGGCAAATTCTGGATGGAACATGATAAGTTCCCAATAAGGACGAAACCGGTCTACTGGGTGAATTGCCTTTTCTGTACTATACGCGTGCTATATAGAAGCTCTGTAAAAGACCTACAGTTCCTTATTTCAAAAGCTGTAAATCCTAGAAAACGTTTAGAACAGGCCACAAAGCCAACCTAGACATCAAAATTACACATTCAACTGTTCCGACAGAACGATGACAGTCTGACATGGTCGGTACATCGGAAATCCAAATTCACGAGGCAATATTTTCATTACAACAGCAGTGCCACAACATCTTACAAAAGGACCGTTGCAAATAACTTCGCCTACTGAATCATGAAGATATTCTATGAGCGCATTGTCGAGGAAGAGTTAGATCATTTGAAGTTCTTGCAAGTGAACATTTATCACGATAAATTTATTAATGTTAATGGTTCGCGTAACTGAAAACGGTAACAGAAAAGTCTTCCTGAACCTACCTTTCCCAGCAGATCTTCGAGTCTATAATGACTAGAAACCAAATAAACTTACCCAGTGTCACGATAAACTTTTCATTCGAGACACAGAGAGTAATGTTTTTGAACGCTATTTTAAATATATGTGCTGTAACATATACACATAGAAACAAGAATCAACTAGCCGAAAGAATCGATCAACACCTGTCCCAAAAGTTAATCCAGAGTTGAAAAGCACCGTTCGCCAGATCAGCAATTATCGATCATATAATCCGAAGGGGACACCACGTAAAAATAAATAACTTCTCATTTATTAGAAAAATTCTTGAACGTTTATGAAGCACTGTATATCAAACGACAAACCTCTTTGCTGAATAATTAAGTTTCATTAATGCAATTAAGCAATTGAAAGATCAATAATAAAGGAAAACAGCACCTATATTCAGAACACAAATAGAACTCAATCTGTGCATGGGTCATCGAATGTAACGTTGGCAACAAGAGAGGCATTAGCATAGTCAGTTGAACAAGCGAGCAGACGAGAAGCGAATGTGTCGCGGAGCAAGGAAATACTACGAGTTTGACGAGAACCAAGAACTGTACCATTACCAAAATGCACACTAGGATAAAAAAGCAAAAAAGTAAAAACACACGAGAAAAAAATGTGCACATTTTCCTCAAAACGACAGTATGCTTAGCCAAGATAGGAAACTAGCTGGCAATAAACGAATGAGCAGATATCACATCTAGAAAACCGATGAAATAAACGGACACATTTAATAGCTCGCCAATACAAATCGCAAACAATCCACGCGTGAAATACAAATGTCAAGACCTTAGCAAGATTATTCACTTTATCTATTTAAATTGTGCTTTTCTTCTTCCTATTGAATAAATTTATATATATATATATATATATATATATATATATATATATATATATATATATAACGTTAAGTTAATAATCATCTACTATTTCTGCATTTATTTAAATTCTGCATACCAACTAGAATGTTATATTCAACACTTTAAGTACCAAAGTAAATATTGTCATAAGATGCTCTAATCCTATCATTCACATTGGTGTGAAGTCAATTTTAATTTCAAGCATTTTAAAGTTGTATAACGCTTATTTGCAAGATTTCTGGTCTGTGTATGATGTTCTTTCCTCGTCTACGCCGACTTATCACGGTTTTTGCCTTTGATGAGGAGCGTCAATATTTTCGCTATTTGTTTGAAATCGGATAGAGTTCCACAGAAATGATTTCAGTTGCTTATATTTCAGTCAATTGCATTAAGAAATTGTTGATTGCTTTTTACGAGCTATTGTGATATACGAAATTTAACTGTTTTATATTTTCACCACTTGACTTCATTCGTTATGTTTGCTAAATGAGATTATTATTTAATTTATTGTTATTCTTTGCATTTTTGTTCCAGCCTGTCGGAACCATTTTCCTCATCTACCAATGTTGATTACGCAAATAATCGACTTTGCAACATGGGTCTTTTGAATCTATCACAGAACCTTTCTTCGAGTAGTTTTCATCAGAATGGTCAACTGTCATCTTTACAATGGGCGCAGTCATACTCAAACGCAACGTCTTCAACTTCGTTTAATATTGCATCTGACTCTGGGGCAGTACAAAATAACGCAAAAGTAATACAACAACATGGTGAGTGTGGAAAGCTTGGGGACGTGACAAGAGGAAAAATTGTATCTACTCTGGACGAACAAAGGGAAATTCGAATGCTAGCAACTGGGGAAACAACAGAAAAATTGACCAGGTTGGCTGAAAGCGAAGTCAGTGCATGTAGTAGAAGGGAAGAACTTTCACCATCAAAGTTAAAAAATAATGAGCTGTTGTGTAAGGCTGGTTTAGATAGCGAAGTTCGCCCTGTTGTAGAAAAGCCTGGCATCGACTTAGTAGATATTGATGCACAAAGTGCGAACTCTGATCGTCAAACCGATTTCGATAACTATAGTGTTGCAGGAGACTGTTCCGATGTTATTGATTTTGGTGACAATAGTGCTGAATCAGTAAACAGCGAGATGACTGGTCTGCCATTTCCGATTCGCAGCCATCGCCTAAATTCTCGTAATGATGATAATAAAATGAAGCTAAAACCGAAACGTTTGGCCACTGTAAGTACTTGAACATTTGCAGTTTATTTGGTCTCTTAGCAACTATTTTTCAAAGTATTATTTTTTGTGGAACATTTAGCCTCATATAAATCAATATTATTTCCTTTGAACGTATTCCTTCTTACGATGCCATGACGTGTAAGATACTAATTTAAACATTTCGTAAGTGTTATGTTTATTGATCATTTACGGCCATTTTGTTATCGCATAATTTTAATTTGTGTTGAGACCGTTTTCGCTTTATTCTTATCGCAATCCTATGGTTGGCTTGTATTACTGATTAAAACTGTGACACGATTGCTGTTATATGTGCACAAATGAATAAGAAAGTGCTACCCAGTTTGAATCCAAGGAGTATATATGCTAACTGATATTCGTCTATAAAAAGGTATTCTATTATAAACGGTGGTTTTATCGATTGCGTAGCCTCAATGAAAAATTATTATAATGGCCATCTTTCTTCTGTACCCATAGAAACAGATTTTATCTATAAAACATGTGATGTGACTTGGAATCATTTTAGATGTCCGGTCCGAAGGTGGCGGCCTCTACTAAGCCGTATCGGTAGTTTTATCTTAAATCTTGTCGATACTAATGGGATAAAATTTTTGATTTTTTTGGAAACAAATTATGATGTCCTGTTGACTCTAATGGTTTGCCATTCAAATGTTCGCTATCACTAGGGAAAGTATAAACGAGTTCTACTGGTTACGTTACCTCCTTTGTAAGGAGGCATGATTCACGCCAAATTGCACACGATGCACTCAGTGATATCTGGTTGTTCGTGAATTGTCTAGTGTACAAGACTAGATTGTTTCGTTATGTTGCTAATAGAGCTCATTCTACTAAAAGTTTCATTGCCGTTTATGTAGACATTTTAAAGTGGATAATTCTTTGTTATGTGGAATACCTTAGTTTACATAGCAGCATCTGCTAAAATCACCAACCTGAGTTGCAAGTATGTATTAATTATGGATTTAGTGGAGTAACAGGTGTTCAGAAACAGTTGTAATTCTCAATTTCGGTAAACCGTAGAATACATTGATATCCATCTTGTTAGTACCATGTGCCGTTTCGGTACTATAATGTTGGTATCGGTTACTAAAACAATGGCCATAGTGTTAGTATCCTTTACAGACTCGGTATATATATATATATATATATATATATATATATATATATATATATATATATATATATATATATATAATATAGTGTGAGTTAGCATTGAAGTTGCATTGTCGAAGACTTTATATGATGTTAGCTTCACTACTGCAGGTTTACACATTCGTCTAGAAGATTGTACCGTCCTATTATTCCACATTCTTCTACCAAATATATAGTGGTTAAAGGGCGTAATACCGGCTCCTACTGATGAGTCGCCAGTAAGCACGAAACGAATGTGCATGAGATTATAGTTTCCGTTCATGCTGCCTTTGGTTTATCCTTCTGGTCACAACTGAGCTAATTTGTTACTAGGTTCGCAACACCTAATAAATACTTGCATACATATTAGCTCGCCAAAACAAACAGTATTTAAACTGCGTTTCATGTGGACAAAAAATAAGCTAAACTTTGTGCTTAATTATTAATGTTGCGTATACTGGTGGGATAGATCCACTATATTTCGCCTAACGCATCACGTTTTTGTTTGTAATGAAGTACTGACGGAATGAGAGCAAGCGTGCACGACGCGGAGCGCAATTTTTGACCACTGAAGGAAACCAATGTAGGCATAGAACGAACCATTGCCAGTCAACGTAGGGCGGCAAATCATCTAAGAGAAAATTCGATTTAAATTACCTATCGCCCCCATTACTAATAAGCGACCTATTAGTCCCCCACGGCACGTGAAAAATTATGAATGTTTTTCGTTGTTATACAGCTATATAGCATAAGTTTTTAATTTTGTATTAAATTTTATTGCTTTCTGTGATGAGAATTGTGATGGTGACAGTGAAGATTAAGGTGATACTTATAGTTATTTCTAAATTTTAATTTTTTAAATTGATGTCAATTTAACTACTATACTCTGGGCTTTTTTAGTACTTATCCATTTATTTATTACAATTGCGAATACGTCCTCTAGTTCCGTGCACACTATCTTGATTAAACCTCGCTTTACCGACTTTTTTCGATCTAACTTTGGGTAGGCGTCAATTGGTATTTATTTTGATCTAGTCCGACTTTAAAGACAAGTAAGCCTGACTGAAAGGTGAGATGTTAAGTGCATCGTTGCAGGAATTTTGAGCACAAAATCAGTTCATTTAATATGCAATTATGCATTATATATTTCGCACATATTAAAAAATTAATTCAAGTAGGACCAAAAGGGTAAACCAATTATGTATTAGGTGTTGCGAACCTAGTAGCAAATTAGTTCAATGATTACGAGAAGGATAAACCAAAGTCAGTATGATTGGAAGATAAAATATCAGATGTACATTCGTTTCGTGCTTACTAGCGACTCATCAGTAGTAGCCAGTATTGCGCTCTATGTTTAAAATATATTTGGGTTAGAACTGTGGGACAGTTAGACCGTAAAATCTCCGATACGAATGTGTAAACTTGCAGTAGTCCAACTAACTTTATATAAAGCCTTCGACAATGCGACTTCAAAGACAACTTACTATATTTAAGATATCTCGAGCCTGTAAAGACTAGACACTAATACTATGGTTGCCGAATCGGCACATGGTACCGGAGGGTGGATCCAGAATAGCCTGTAAGGTAGAATAAACCAGATCTCAAATGTATCATTTTTATACAAAACTCAGATTCTTTTAATTTGTTGTATCTTGCGCCGAGTTCAAATGATCGATCTCTTGAATAACATTTCCCCGTCCCGAGATTGTTAAGTGTATTTCTTTTGTAGTTAGTGTCAGGACGGTTAAGTGGCCTTCCTAGATGGTACCATAAACATGGAAATCAGGATTCATTTGCTAGGTCCGTGAGTAATGGTATATCAACTGGATACCGAATAGAAGTGGTCGACTCGTAAATTGTGCTCCTGATTATTGTCTATGTATGTTCAGCTGAGAATAATATGAACCTAGCGGAGCGTTTTAGTCGATTTCCGTGATTTCCAGACGCTGACAGCTACAGTCGGTTTAATTTATTACACATTGAAAGCTAATGCATACATTTGTTTAATTTATAATGTGTAGTTCTTTCATTTTGGTTATTAGTCATCTGTATAGATAAATTCTTTTTAATATTTTATTTCTTTTTTAGTTTAAACCTACTATTAAGACAAGAAGCCAGGCATCCAGATCTCAAAAGAGTCGATGCGTGTGAATTTTTGAAGACGGTTTTGGAAAGTGACAATAATTTGGCTTTATCTCGTTTAACAATTTATGTCTTCATCTAACGACATACCAGATTGTACATAGTTGTGTGTTGTCTTAATAACAATTTTCATGTGTTGTATATTCTCAACAGAGAAACTTATAATATCTCTTTATACACGTGTCAATTTATATCACAATTATTGTTAGCTTGACGTATTTATATGTCCTCTTTTTTATATTGCCATCTAACCTGGCTCCCGGCGCACGATCTAACTTGCATACAGGTTTGTTTAATTATTAGTGATTTTTTGATTTCCACTTGAATGCATTTGTAACTCTTGTGTAGCATCTCCAGAATATGACACACGTTTTACGGGTGGTAAAGTTATATTTTTAAGAATAATAAATCCTTTGTACAGAAAAAATGTTTTCAAATGATGTCAAACCAAATTATTGACTTTTTTGAATAACATTTATTTATAATTTGTTGTAATTCTCAATTTTGGTGTAATTTATCCTGCCTCTAAAACCATTATGTTGGTACACATTACAGACTCGGTATCTCAAAAATCATTGTTTTGGTACCCGCTACAGGCTTGATATATATTACAATGAATTGGCTTTAAGTCGCTTTGCCGATTTAACACACGTTCCTATAGGGCGTGCACCGTACACATTTTCCACAAATATATGGTTGATTTAGGGTGTAGTAACGGCTCCATCTGATAAGTCACCAGTAAGCACGAGACGCACGTGTTCATATTTACTGGTCTATCCTTCTGATCCTCTTTTAAATAATTTTTTAGTAAGTACGAAACACTTAATATCGAATTGCATATATATATATATATATATATATATATATATATATATATATATATATATATATATACTCTTTTGAAATGCGAGCTTTAATAAAATTCATTGTTCCCTTCCTGTGTGCAAAAACAAAAGAAATTTTATCAGATATAAGAAAATTTTCTTCTCATGGTCTTCAAATATCTACTCATGAACATATCTTTATATATAAATTGGAAAGCAAAACAAGATAGAAATATGTAGAACAAAAAGTAGTGTGAAAAATAGAAACCAACTCAAATTGCGTGCGTCACATCCAGTTCAAGCTCAATGTTTGTTCGTGATACTTCTGCTTACATAAATCCGGCTGTAATTTGTTTATCCATATAGGCTTCGTATGTGGCTAGCACCCTTTGTTTTTGGGGACATTTAGTAATTACTTTGAATGCTACGTCTTCGGGAGCAACATACGTGCGATGTTTCGATGATGTGTTGGTGCAATAGCAGATGTGTATTCACCATTTGATTTAAAACAGGCGTTAAAGTTGCAATGTTCCCTCATTCGAGTAATTAACCGTCTGGTCGATCGGCCTACGTAAGTTTATCGACAACTTGCGCATGTATATTGATAAATAATATTTGATATCGATATTAACGGCTGTTTCTCTTTGATTGCTGGTAAAAGGCAAGTGTGTTACCCTAAATAACACTCGTAGTTTGGCTGCATTAAATGTGCGTGTCAATGCTGCTTCAACTTTCTTTTGTGCCATTCGAAACTGCATCCCCCTTAAATGGGATGCGTTTAGGTAGACTATTTTCTTTTCTGGGCCCATAATACGTATGTTTCTGGTTAACTCCCCTTTTAATAATTGATTCAATTAATTGTCTGAGATAGCCATTAGACATTAAATCGTTAATTGCTTTATTATATTCATTTTCTCTAGAATCTTGACTAACAGTTCGTGGTTGCTTTTCAAGATATGTTCATGAGTAGATATTTGAGAAGACCATGAGAAAGAAAATTTTCTTATATCTGATAAAATTTCTTTTTTTTTTGCACACAGGAAGGGTACAATGAATATATATATATATATATATATATATATATATATATATATATATATATATATATATATAAAATATTAGTTCATTGCAAAACAGTAAATATAAATAGTATATATTTATTTGAATCATGTCATGATTACCACGAAATGTGGTAAATTTTGTCGGTCGAGGCCAGAGTGTACGAATAAGCTAGTTGCTGAGAATTATTTGTAATTATCAATCTCAAAAGCAATTGTGTTGACACCTGGAAAATCATTTAGTTGACACTCGCATAGACTTTGTGTACATAACGTGAGTTGGCTTCGAAGTTGCATTGCCGAGGAATTTCTGTGAAGTTAACTCCATTATACGCATTTCGCCCGCCTATCCCACATTTCGTGACCAAATGTATTGTGGGTATATGGCGTAGTTCCGCCAGTAAGCAAGGAACGCATGTGTAAATAAGATTATCTTTTGTTCATGCTTACTTTAGTATGTTCTCCTGGTCGTATTTAAACTAAATTGTTAATAGGCGCACAATACTTAATACACAGTCGAAATCAATTCGCATGACCATAAGTTTACAGTTGGTTATTTATTGTGAGGAGACTTCGCTGAGTCAATTATTGACATTGGGTTCATCTATTGTGTTTTGCTGCTAAAGGTAATACCGAGTTTATAAATTATGTATCGGACAAGGTGTTTTATTCATTTACTCAGCCGGATTATTGTTTTATTTCGGATTTATCCACCTACTTTAAAGGCATCTTTGAATATACAATTTGCAATAAATTATTTTTTGAGAGGATATGCTGTCAAATTCAGATTGAAAAAGGCTATTGCTAGTTACTGTTGTGCGATGTACAAAAAAGGTCTCACAATAACTTCTTAGCATATAAGTTGGATTATCAAACTACAGCTAAACTTTACCATGATTCATAGAATATGCATAAAAGGGCTTGACACATGTAAGTTATGTCGAGGATGCTGTTATCTTCAATTGGTCTGTGGAAGAACCCCAGTAATCAAGGTTTCATTTAGCGGGGTTTTTAATAGGCAAAAGTACGTATTTGATCAAGAATAAGCTAAATTTCTCGGTCATGAGTCCTCAATTACATGGGGGGTATAACCTATTGATATTTCTAGTATGCCGGATGTGTTGTCCCGACTTTTATTGAAGCGCGTTTAGTGCTTGCCTCCGGCTTGATTATTACGTAAAAACATTTTGAGTAAATTTATGGCTAAAGTCTGTGCAAAGCCTCACTAGAATTAAAGTAAATATTATCAAAGTTTATAAAATTTGAACCTTGTTGAGCAGAATCAATTTGTCGTAAGTACGCATGAACTGAGGCACATTTAACTGTACTCATCGACTGCGCCATCTCTGCTGAACACCACGCAATTTTGAGCTATAAACCAACTTGTTTTGGTTAGACTTTCTTGAAAGTGTGGTTTATTTGGCATTTTTTTCCATATTAGGTTATAAAAATCCATCCACGATCGTATATTAATAATCAGACACCATGCCACCTTTGGAATGATAGTGAAATGACGTTTTATGTCAGCAATCTGACTATATATGTTGTCATTAAAAACGAAAAAAATCATTAAGTAGCAAAGACAATTCATCAAGTAGACCAGTTTCGCCTTTGAGGATAATTCGTGAAGTACTTTTCAGAATTTGCTGTTAACAGGTTTCGAACCAGGCCACATTAGCTTTGGAGTCTAGCACTCATTTAAGTAGATCCTACCTGAAGTAAAGTCCATAACTTAAAAGTGCATGTAGGACGTGGTGGGTGGTGCAGCGAATGAAAGACTGAAACAATAGGGCTCTGGTCGTGGCAATTCTATCAAGTACTTAGAGACGAAATCGGTCTCTTTGACGAAGCGTGTTTACCATCTTATGTACTGCATAGTTTATATTGACATATAATAAATACTCATGCTAGATCAGTTGAAACTCTAGGTCGAAAGCGAACGCAAACGGAAAGGAAGTTCGACCTAAAATATAAGTTGATATATAACTGAAATTTTTAATTAGTGCGCGGCTTTAGGGGCGCAGTGGATTAAACAGATGAACGTGAATTGACTGAACTGCGTCATAATCATAAGCCTGTTTGGTTGCTAAAATTCAACGGTTTAAGCCTGCACTCTAATATATATATATATATTTATATATATATTTGTAGACTTTAATCGTTGATTTTTAACATCCGCGTATGCACGCAATTTAGTTAACTTCTTTATCGGCTTTATTTTATTTGCACGTGACCGATACTACGCAAACGTTCTGCTGACAAACGCGTGTTATTTATTCTAATAAATCATGGATTCGCGTTGATTCTAAATCTGTATGTTATATCTTCTAAATCATTTAGTGATTTTAAAAAATTACTGAATTGTGTATGCAAAAAAGCATAATAATTAAAAATATAGTATGAATTAGGTAAGTATGGTGGGGTAGCAAGTAAAATTTGAAGCAAAAGAAACGTATAATAACTGTAAGTAGAGCATAGCAGTGATTTAAGTATAAATATTTAATGAATATTGATCGGTTTATCAGTCCGCCTTTTACTAAAATTCATTGTCATTGCTCATTCATAATATTTATAGATTTAATCTCTGATATTTTTACGACAAAACGTCGAAACACCCAATGAATATCGTGGCCATACTCACGTGATTGCCTGGTATGGGCCGGCATTCGGTGCTCGTATTTATACTCTGCTTTTGTTTTCTACATAGTTTAATTGGAGACATTGAGATAGCAATATCTTAAAGGGATTTATTTTACGCCAGAGCTCAATTTTATGAATTTTTTTATAGTAATAAAATGCTTGTTGTACAAATGCTATATTTTCCGGATTTTCTACAATTTTCATTTAGAATAATCGTTTTCCCAGTGCCATACTTCTGTTTATCCCGCTTAACCTGTTTAATTATAGTTCCAAACAAATTTAAGATTTTTCTTTTTTTCCATGCGTTACAATTGATTTTCAATGTGTTAAAAATTTCTCATTTTGAAGCTTTTTATTCGTTGCCAAATTGCGATATTATCAAATAAATAATTAGGTCTAAGCATGCTAAAATGGATAATTTGGAAATCTATATGCTTTTATGTACGAAAATATTACGAATTCATTCAAACGTGCTTCACTTATTTAAAAGATGCCTTAAATTTGAACGACTAGAAGCACAAAATAAAAATTTCAACACATTCCGATTAACAAATGTTTGTTCGTGACTGCACAGAAACCTTGTAGCTGAAATTTACATTCACTTAAAATATATGCCAAACTACTAGGGATTACAACTGTATATCAGATTTTGTGAAACATATATATGCTTTGCGGCTTGATCCTCGTTAGTCAATTTGCCGTTGTGCTCTGATGATAAATGTTGGATGTCGAAACGCATCAGTATTGCTGTCTTACGATTGGTTCAATAAAATGTGATTGAAGTTATTGCAAGGACGCGAATTATATTTAAGGGCTCCTTTTATTTAATTTCCTGATTCTTGGTGTGTAAAAGTATGTTCACATATGTCTCCTACATTTTCAAACCGATTTTTTAACCTTAAGCTCATGGCACCTAAAAATTGACAAGAAATTAAACGTGTTAAGCTTCGTTTAAATGGCTTCATGCTTGAGTCTCGTATGCCTATGTGAGCGTGTTTAGAACTGTAAACCATTCAATTACTTGTGATTACGCGCACGTACTAAAGAAAGTTTGTCATTTTATTACAAGCTTGTTTGAGAACTGACAGAATGTTGTATTTTACTACTAAAGTCTTAACTTTCATACGCAATTTCGAAACTCGTATAACCAATACATTTTAGTCATCATTTGCTTGTATTTATTCATGTCGGTTGTGTTTCAAATTTCGCTCATGGTTGTGTAATTTTAGCGGATCCACTAAAAATCTGTTTCGCCTGAATCAATCTGTTGAATATTTTTAATTGGTCATTTTATCACTAGATTCGAAAGCTTCTTAGTGCCTTACTTTGACCTCTTTAGCATTTACTCACTATTATTTCTAATTTTTCTCTACTTAAATTTATTATTTTCACTATTTAACAATGTAGCTAACTTTAATTTTGTCTTATATGTTTATTTTTAAGTTTACTTAACTTTTGCAATACATTTCTCTTCATACCTAAGCATCATTTATGCTTAGACGTTTTACTCGTACAATTTAATTAAAGTCGAGTGTATAAATACAATCAAGTAGGGATTATACTCATTTTAAAACCTATTTACCAGAGGAAAATAACTATCCTCAGTAGTAGTTTTTTCATTTGTGTTATTAAATAGCGCGCGATTTCGATATTGTACTATAAACTAAATTTATTTTTTAATTTAGATTCCGATTTATGTGCTGATACTTAAAAAAATTGCAAATGTATTGATTCTGGCCTATATCATGCCTGTCAGAAACGTTTTGGTTTTGTTCCAGGTTTAGTAAGATACCAAAACGAAATGGATGAATCGTTACAACCCAAGGAGACTCAACTTCGACAGATCCGGTCCACCTTAGAGTCACGTACTAATTCTGGTTATAGGCGATCTTTCTCCTAACTGTGGGCCTAGAAACAATTTCTGTTAGTTTCAAGCAGTTTTAGTTGAGATTTCTTGAGCTGCATCTTTATTCGTAATTAATAAGGTTTTGTTTAATAGAAACAAGACACGCAACAACACGCCGGCAGCATACCGTGGATTACTGGATTAATAATCTTTCTGTGTTTTCTTGCAAGAAAACACAGAAAGATGATAAATATAGCGTGTATTGCCATATTATCATGACTCACAGTTACTAAATCTAGAGTGCTTTAGCACTATAGTTTTGAGTCACGGATATTAGATCAAGAGCA
Organism: Eudiplozoon nipponicum; assembly: GCA_029291075.1. Classification (NCBI taxonomy): domain Eukaryota; kingdom Metazoa; phylum Platyhelminthes; class Monogenea; order Mazocraeidea; family Diplozoidae; genus Eudiplozoon; species Eudiplozoon nipponicum. Next base: position 87,708 of record JAQBSW010000271.1, read on the forward strand.
CACATAAAATGTAAATCCTGGCTTTGACAGCTTAGATACAGTACGCGCGGGTGTGTGTTGCTTTTTAAACAGAACCTCTGTAGCGACACAAAACAATTCGCCGACATATTGCGTAAGTTAAATTTAATTCAATTTACGCTTTATCGATGAGAAAAAAGCGAATTTTGTAGTTAACCAATGGTGTGCGAGCAGCCAATCAAGGCTATTTAAGCACGGTGAATTTACCTTGCAAGTCAATTGTCGGGTTTGCCTTCTTCTGTGCGATACTGTGAAGTGCTGTCTGCTATTGTCACCTACGCTGACTTTTTGGCTTGCTTCACACACATTGGCAATTTCAGTCACGACAATCTTGTTGCTGTATAACTAGAGAGACGAGCCAGTTACTGCAGAACTCCAACGAGATTACTTAGCTAATCTCACCACGGATTTCAACGCCACAACAGAAGGAACTGCAGACCAAGTCAAACAGAGCTGGTCTCAACTGTCTAGGAGTACTTCTGGACACTGCCCAAATAGAGTCTCGTTGGGTTGTAACGAATTATCCGTTTCATTTGGGTATATTACCAAATCTGGAGCAAATCCAAAACGTTTTTGACAGGCGTGATATAGACCTTGCCGGTGAGCTTTAAAAAACTCTTTCACTAGACCTGGCCCCATATTTTGCGACCACAGGCGTATTGGCCATATTATCATGACTCACAGTTACTAAATCCAGTGTGCCTTATCCGTATAGATATGACTCACGGATAAAAGATCAAGAGCACACAAAAAATGTATATCCTGGCTTTGACAGCTTAGATACAGTAATCCACGGTATGCGTCCGGCGTGCTACGTGACGGCGTTTGATATAATATTTAAACAAAGCCCCGGCTTCAAGTAAATGCCGTACGACGTCACAAAGTCAGTTAGGTGCCAAGATGGCTGAGATTAGTACTGTTGAGGGGCCGTTATTGCGTTCTCCGGCAAATGCCGAAAAAGTTAGTGTAGCAGTGTCTAGAAATACTCCTAGACACTTGAGACCAGCTCTGGTTGACTGGCTGTTGTTTTTTCTGTTGTGGCGTTAATATCAGTGGCGAGAGACTGTGTGAATGCTGAGTATTGTCTCGTTGAAGATATGCGACAACACCGTGATAACTGGCACACGTGAAGGTCCAATAAGTATGTGTTGCTCCGTCTCACTAGTTGTGCCATAACAAGATTGACGTAACGGAAATTGACACTGTGTGTGAAGCAAGTCCAGAAGTCAGCGTAGGTGAAAGCCAGTATGACAGGAGACAGCACGCACGCGTAGTGCACAGCAGAAGACAAACGTGAACACTGACTGGCTTGGTAAATTCATCTTGCTTAAGTAGCCTGAAATTGATAGATTGCACGCCACTGGTTAGCGGCAAATTTCGCTTGTTTTAATTGGTGCTTGGTAATTTGAATTTGAATAACATTTACGCAATATGTCGGCGAATTGTTCTTGAGCCGTTACATCACTGTCCTCTCTGAAAAAATAGAAAAACATTCCTCCTGGCGAGGATTGATAAGAAATATAGGGCAAAATTCGAACCAAGTTAAGCAACTAGTTATTATTCTGCCCATAGCTATAAAAATGTACCGTAAATACTGGGCTGATGTATGTTTCTTGGTTGCTTCAACAATGATATGATACCAAATAACCATTAGGAATTGCTAACCAAATTTTTAGCTGAAGTGGCCATTCATACCACATGAAGCAAGATAGAGCAGTGGGAGGCTTGGGAGCCGCAGCGTGAGGCATTCAATGGAGATTACCACTGGGGTTGCCAGGTTTATATTTAAACCTGGGCAGGCAGGATCGCCGTCAATGTGTTTGAATACGACCAAAGGAGCTAGTGTGTGCTTGACGTTGTCAGAATGATATTCGTAGAGTGGTCACTGTGCAACTGATGAATTTGTGATATGCATTGAAAGTAGCCTGTACTTTCATATGAAGCCGATAACTAATTAGTGTTGCTACACAAGGCGTTAACTGTAAGTAGCTGGTCATACCAAAATGGGCAGTGTGAGCTCAGGTGTGAGCCATACATTATGTACATGAAAATCGAAAGGTAACGACAAAAAGTGTGCTCGAAAATTGCCGCAGAAATGGCATAATACCAAAAGAACTGTTCAAGAATGCTACACAATTGTTAGCTAAGAACAGCTGGTTATACCACGTGAGACAAGTGAGTGTGAGAATAATAATGAATCATTTGGATACATAGAGGTTTCGTTGCGTGACATAGGGCGCAGGTGGTGCGCATAAAGTTTAAAAAAATGATATGTAAAATAACGAGAAATTAATGTTAAAAAGTATTGTCATTTACGCGTTATGCAAAACAAGCTCTGGATAGGTTGAGATTGTAGGTAGATAGAGCCTCAGACGTGTGTAGAAGGTTGTCTGTTCCCAGGATCAGGCGCTTCGATAAACGGTTTCAACCTCTCTATACTTATTGATGTAGGTGGCGGACCTTGCACGAAAATGATTTTTTTTGACTCTCTGAGCAAAATCGGGTAAGGAACGCGTTACTTTGGTTGTAGTGGTGCAAAGGCAGTGTCGTTGCGAACGAGTACTCACTTGAAGCTTTGGAGCCGCGGGTGATCGAGGACTAGGCGATGAGTATGTCTCGACTACTGTTCAGACATGTTACTGAAATGAAGACGGAGGCGAGTAGCTTCGTCTTGTGGGTCATCCTGTGTGGGTAGTAGACATGGGAACTGACTAGGCAGGCGTAGATCTATGCCAGACGTTTTAATGGATTCACGAGTGCGGGAACGCAAGGCAAGCCGAACTAAATGTAGTGCATCGACCCAGTTGCCATTAATGGAAGAGGATGCTGAAGCAGCTTTGAGTTCCCTACGCACTCTCTCTACTATACCGTTAGATTTGGGATGGTAGGCAGTCGTCTGGCGTAAGGTGCATCCCATGAACCGCAGGTTGATTTGAAATTTTCCGATGGGAAGCAAGTGCCTCTGTCAGTGATGACCCAATTGGGAACACCATAATGTGATATACATGGAGAGATTAAACCGTTGGTTACTTCGTCTGCAGAATTGGTACCAAGAGGTAATGCTGCGGGCCATCGTGTAAATCTATCAATCATAGTTAGAAGGTAACTGAAACCTTGAATCTTTGTCAGATGAACTATGTCGATGTGGACGATGTCTAAGAGAGAATTCGTTCGGAAATGTTGAAACTTAGAACGATTGTGCTGTGTGATTTTGTTTTTCTGGAAAATGGCACACTCGGTGAGCCACCGTTTAGCATTCTGCCTGAGCCTGTAACCCCAGAAACGATCTGTAAGAGGTCGGACAGTCGCCTTGCTTCCTGGGTGAGAAATTGAGTGAATTGAATCGAAAACTTTTCTCTGAAGTCTGGTCGGCAGAACTGGCTTGTTGGGCTGCGTACCCGTGAAGTAAACAATTGGTAAGCCTTCCCAGAGACGGCATACGAACTTGGTAAGGTGACGGGCTACTGATCTTTGAATGTGTGTCACCGCGCTGTTCCGTTCGCAGGAGGGATGGCGTTAGTGCAGGTTCACTGAGTGTCACGATGGCGAAGGTGGTTGTAGCGAGACGTCTGGCCTGGAAAGGGCGTCTGCCCTTGACATGAAAGATGTCGAATTGCCATTCGCTTAGACGTGAAAGATGTCTTATCACACTAGCAGGGTACTTGGCGATAGTTGCAGTCGCGTTTTGAAGTGCGCTAACTAAGGGTGCATGATCTGTAAGAACAACAAATTAGCTGCTGCCAATGATGCTGATAAAATGGCGCACTGCGTCGTGGATGGCGAGGAGTTCTCGACCTAAATTGTCGCATCTCGTTTCTACTGGTTGGAGAGTACGCGAATAGAAACTGATAGGCTTTCGAAATCTGTCGATCTCTTGTTCTAACGTGGCTCCAATAGCGAAATCAGAAACATCTGTCATGAGTATGAATGGTCGTTGAAAATCTGGATGCGTTAGCATTGTAGTATTTGCTAACGAGTTGATGGCGAGTCGAAGTAATTCCTCGTCTTCCGATGATCAAGGAATGATGGGAGTTCTTGCTAAGACCTTTTGGATTCCGCAGGAGCCTACACAAAGGATAAAGTTGTCTTGAAAGGCAGGGAAAGAACTTGCGATAGTAGTTTAAGACTCCCAAAATATTCTGCAACTCGCTAACAGTCTTCGGTGACTTGATATTCCGGATTGAATTCGCTTTTGACGGCAAAGGTTGAATAACTTGTGGCGTGATACGATGCCCTAAGAAGTCAACGGCCATATTTGCAATCTGTGTCTTGTCACAGTTGATCTTGAGTCCGTGGTTGGACAAGCGTGAGAGGACATTTCGTAGTTGCTTGGCATGAGATTCTAAGTCTGGACTGATTACCATTATGTCATCGAGATATAAAATACAATAAGCGGCGTCGCCGCGAAGTATGTTGTCCATGAATCTTTGAAATGTCTGTGTAGCACACATAAGTACAAAAGGCATGTAAAGATATTCGAAAAGGCCAAATGGAGTGATGACTGCAGTCTTTTCAATATCTTCTGGTGCTACCGGGATGTGATAGTAGGCTTGTTTGAGGTCAATCACTGAGAAGACGTTGGTGCCGTTGAGTTTTTCAAGTAAGGTGTTAATATTTGGAATAGGATATGTATCAGATTTTGTCACTGAATTTAACTTGCTGTAATCTCCGCAGGCTCTGTACGATTCGTTTGATTTGGAGAATAATTGCAGTGGTGACGCCCATGAACTTCTCGATGGTCTGAAGATTTCCTCTTGCAACAGCCTTGAAAATTCCTCTTGAGTAACTTTCAGTTTAGCAGGGACCAGTGGTCAATTCTTGAAAGCAATAGGTTGTCCTTCTACGACGATATGGTTCATCGTGTTGGAGTCTCGTAGGTCTGACTTTCTGAGATCGAAAAGTGACTTGTGTTCTCAAAGAGCTGCTGATATCTCTTCTGATTGATGCACTGGGGTTGGCTGAATGACCTGTAACTCCAAACGCCCGGAGGCAAGTGTCCGAAATCTTTGCTCAAGTCCGTTGGAGGGGTCAAGATTAACAATGAGCTGAAATTTCAGAAGGAAATCAAGGCCTAGTACATTGTGTGAGACCTTGGCGACGATGAATTTCGAGTAAATTTACACTGTAAACCTATGTTGAGTGTGCGATACCGGCTGCCATAAGTAGGCATGGGCTCGGCTTTAGCTGTTGCGAGAAAAGCGCCTAGCAAAATCTCGGCCATTGAATCACTCTTGAGAACTGAGACTGCTGCACCTGAGTATATGATGAATTCTTTGCCAGTTCTGAAATCAAGAAGATGTAGAAGTTCGTTGGGCTGTTTGGCCGGGTCATGAAAACAAGTAGGCTGGTCATTGCGACTGACAATGTCAGTTTGGCTACCTGTGTGACATATTCCGCGTGGACGAAAAGAGTGAATAGAAATGTCAGATTGTAAGTGATTGCTTACTTGTGGCGCCCTTTGTGCCGTTGATGCGCAGAAAGTACGGTCTTCTACTTTCTGCGCCATACGTTTCCCGATCCTGATGCTCTATTGCGCCTGTTTCTGTGGTCTTTCCCATTAACTGTGGAAATTGGCATTCATTCGGAAATTATTCTGAACAGCAGAGACAGACTTGACATGATTAAATAAGCTTCTGGTGATTATAGCACCAGTTCTTTTTGGCATATCTGTTAAAGGATTGCGGGGATCTCGATCGCCGCCTACTGTCATTTCGTGTTTTGGGTGTAAAATTGGGTCGAGCGTTCACCTGAATTAGCTCGGATTTCTCTATTACCAATCCTTTTAGAATTTTAGCCATGTTCGCTATTGCCCTCTCTAAAGAGGTTATCCTTTCATCCTGCGGGGAATAACTAAATGATGACGAATTTAACTTAGGTTCCAAAACCCTAAATTATAACTCGCATCTCTTAGATAAGTCATCTAATGAGAGAGTGTTGGGGAGCTGTCTGGCGAACAATTATAATTACTGAGGAAGATTGTGAATAAAAACAACCTTAGCTTTATGATCAGAAATGTTGTTTTTATCCAAACATTTCCGCCATTCCTTTAAAATCTCAATGAGGACCAAGGTTTGGCATGTCTAACTGCGTATATTTATTTATTATCTGCTCAGTTTCAGTGGGACCCAGCAAAGATTCTACTTCATTTTGGAGGCCCAAATGGGATTGGATAGTTTCTTCAGATAAATCTCGCTGCAATTCTAAAGGTAGTTTTGCGAAATCCATTGACAGTTTTTGATGACTGTCAAAATCTGGAAACGGGGAGAAAGCGGAGTCTACGCCCATAAAGAATTGTTTGCTATCTCCATCACAAAAAGGAGCATCAATATCTAAAATTGGTCCTCACATTCTAATAATATTATGGCATCTTAAAATCATACATTTGTAAGCAAAATAAAATGTATAAAACAATGTGAATATAACGTAGCGCTTACCAAAATCTGCTTCCACATTTGAGCTTCGACGCGAGTAGGAAACTGTAGAAATCTGCTCAGGCACAGTCAAAATCTGCTTTCACATTTGAAACTGACGAGATGGGCTTCAGACTAAAGGTGCTTTCACAAATCGGCGTCCGCAGTTTTTATAATTTGTTACAGTTTGTATGTAGGAGAGAGAAAAACAATTTGCTTCCTAACAAAAGACCTTGACTTAAGAAAGATTCACAACCAGGGTGAAATATGAGGTGGTATTATGTGCTAACGTTGATTTACAGTATTCCCACGATAATACATAATAGTAACAATTTATTGTAGTTAAACTAACAATTAATAATAATAATAATATAATATATAATATAATATAATAATATAATAATATTTGGCAAGATAGGCCAACATGCCCAACCACTGAAGTTACAAATCAAAGGTAGGATATGTGGAGATGAATGAAATTGTGACTAGCAAACTATTTAACCACAGGGGAGAGAGGAGTTTAGGAAGAGATGTGCTTTCATTAACTCCATGATAGGTCAATCTGGTGACAAAAGAAAGATTCCATTTGACTGGACAGGATCAATTGGAGTTCAATCCATGACGGGTTCGAGCATCAATGCGGGGTAGGCTGGTGTCGGGCAGACGAATTTGAGTGTGAGTTCGAAAGAGATGGCGGAACGGTAGCAGACGTCGACCGACGGATTTCTTTGTCGTGGATATTGAATTTCTGTAGGGTAGTATTGACCAGGATTGAATCGACTAGATTGAAACTTGTGTCTCGTACTAGGTTCACTGTCTTCCGTTGAGCGAGGTTGTGACTGAGGGTAAGCGAGAGTCAGATGTAAACCGTCGGGTGTTCCAATAGTTTTTTTTAAGTTTCTGGCCGTTCGCTGTAACCAAAGTGGAAAAGAATTAGTTGAGCAAAATGTAGTAAAGTATCAACTATATGGATACGATAGAATGAAAAATATGAGAATAGAAATGGTATCAGGGAGTCAAGAGTGAGAGATTTAAAATCAGAGGAGAAAAGTGGAAATTAGAGGTCAGCCAGATGGATTTTGCCCTCCGAAGCTAATAAAAGGAGAATAGTCTGGAGGTAAAAGAAGTGTAATGGTTTAAGAAGGAACCAATTTTGCTTCCAATCGTTAGTCTCTCATAGAAATTTGTTAAAGAACTACTTGTGGGCCGCCTTTTTAAATTCGTGCTGAAATAGGAGATTTATTTCCGTGGGGTGAGCGCAGAAAACACTAGTGGCTTTGGAAAAGAGATAGATTTTTTTTAAATACATCGGGAATATGGTTAGACTGAATTGAAGAGTTGCAAGAGTGTGTGGCTTAGTGGTGACTTGTGTGAGCTAAGTTGGATAGTGATAGGCAAGTTATGATGTTATGAATAAAAGAAATGACTCGAAGGTGACGGCTAAACCATGGCGGTAGACGGTTGGCCAGGAGTAGGTGTTCCCGATAATTTTGGCTGTGAAAGAAGACTCGCCTTAGAAATCTGGAGGAGATCTGTTCGATGGCGTACAAGGAGGCTAGATTGAGAGGACAGTAGAATTCGTTAGCGTGTGAAATGTGGGGCAGGACATAGACCTTGAATAGCGTGAGTTGCAGAGTGGAGTTGTTAATCTTGAAGCGGATCAGATGGGACAATTTGATGAGTTTGTTAGTAGTTCGTGTAAGGTGTGGGGAGAAGTCTACAGATTTTGAAAAATAGATATCAAAGTGCTTGTCCGTATCAATTATTTCAATATCAAAGGGATAATTTGCATCCGGGAGAGAACAGAATGTGTCGGCGAATGTTTCATCAAACGAGTCTTGGCGGGGTTTAGTTTGAGACCGATATTGCTAAGCTGCGAATGGAGCGAGGATATAGCTCCGATATAAGGGGTAAGAAAGGGTTGAATGCTGTGGGGATATTGAATACTATCACCATGTCATTTGCATATTTAAACTGCTTGAAAAGTTTGTCCTCAACCTGTTCCTGCGCGAGTGTAAGGTTGAAAAAATAGGACCAAGTATGAAGCCCTGGGTACTCCAGACCGGATAAGGGCTGGCCTCTAGAGACTATTTCCGACTTTTACAACTGCGCGTCAGTTTCGGAGATAGTAACTGATAATATCGAGGACGTTGCCGCAGATACCACTGCTGAATAAGGCGGATTCCATTGCTTAAAATGACAAAGAATGAAATCCTTAGATATAACCTGGAAGGGGAGAGCGCATTAATGACCTCTGCGGGAAGAGAGATAACAGTGATTAAGGACACTGACTAAGTTGGTGGCGGCCATTCAGGAAGCCATGTTGATCGTAGAGGAGATAGAAGTTGTGCTGAGACTTAATGAAAGTGTAGATTAGGTTGTATAAGATCCTGTCGAAAATTTTAGTGAAAGAAGGGACGATAGTAATGAGGCGGAGATCTTTAAATGAGGAGATCGACGAAGTGTCATTGTTTGGTATAAGAGAGATTAACGAATTAAGACATTCTGGGGGAAGATAGGTAGTTTCGAGATATCGATTGATAACATCGGCAAACAGAGAGAACAGCTTCCAACCAAGAAGTGTAATCATGCTGACCGAGAAACCGTATAAATCAAATTGGTGGTTAGATTTGATGTCTTTAATTGCTTGAGCGACGGAGGCCGGTGAAACGATGAACCAGTGTAGGTTCTCAGCGTCTGTTGTCTAATATCTCAGCAGGCGGAGTGGGAGTGGTAATAGAGTCGAGGAGATAATTTAAATAGTTGTCAGCGAAGCAGAAGTCGTCCGATCGAGAGAAGTTAATATATGATATTTTGGGCTTTTGCAGAAATTGGTGTTTGATGATAGCGAACTTTATCCGGGGGTTAGGAGCTGTGCGGATGCGTCTTTTGATGCGGAGCGCTTGTTTATTGATAACCTTTTTAATGTTCCCATCGATAGGTCTCAGTGCGAGGGCGCGAGCAAGTGATGATGTGCGTAGTCTAGTTTTGCGTGCAAGTTTGTCGTGTGCCTTAAACAAGGTGTTCAACTTGTTCGTCGCGTGTATGTGTTGAATAGAGGTAGCAGAATTAAAGGGGGAGTGTAAGATGTTATAGACTCCAGTAAAGCATGACGCGAGGTTGTTTGTGAGAAAAGGTCCTTCCAAGTAACGGCGTCACACTTCCCAGTTTGTGAATTGCCTGAATGATTGAGTGTCCTCTCTAGGGATAACGCATAAAAGAGGAATAAGGAACGATACCGGACCTTGATCAAGATTAGTGAAGATCTCTCGAGATTGGACATCGATCACTTCTTTGTTGGAGAGGACACAGTCAAGTTGGTTGTTCCTTTGGGTAGAGAAGTGCACGAATTGATTTAGTAGGTTATCCGCAAAGAGTCGAAGCAACGGGTCAGATTTTTTCAGTTAACCGTAGGGAGGTTCAGGTCGCTCACAACGACGTAACGATCAGAGTGCTAAGAGAAAAAAGTGGACAAAGGTTGAGCCCCGTGTGTGACGTCAATGATTGAGAGGTTGGGTGGTCTGTAGGCAACACAGGTAGATATACTTTGGTTAAGGATCAGTAGCTGAAACGAGAAAAATTCTAATTCCAGTGAGTTTACTGTAGACAAACGTTTGGGCATGAGAGAGGATCGGACATGGGCAGCCAGCCCGCCTCCACCACCGACAGTTTTGTCACTACGAAGGAAAGTGTGAGAAAAAGTTCATCGCAGTGTATGGGTGGGGACTGCCATGTTTCAACAAGAAGGCATATGTCTAGCACGTTAGAAGATTTAAATGCTCGCAGTTGATTGATTCTGGGCGTAAGCGGTATAAAATTGATAAGAATTGCTGAGTGATCTGTGTGAAGGATGGTTATATCGGGGAAAAGATGCAAGCGGAGGCTTTTCGCTGGCGGCCGGTACGAGATCGAGGGCTGATGAGGGTGAGTGACCGCTCGTTGATGAGGATGGAGTGGTCAGCATCGATCTGGATCTCCTTTGGCCCACTTTTGTCGGGTGGGTGAGGTAATTAGAGGATTTGAAAGCAAGGAGGCGAGGTATCTGTGCTCGAGTGGACACTCTGGAGCGGCTTTAGTGGGGTTAGAGGGGACAGGATCTGATCAGGCGCTGAGATGCAACTATCCTGGGTGGGGTTGACGTGGTTTTCGGAAGAGGGAGTTGAAGTTGATGGGACTGAGACGATATCCCGCGTGGCCTTGGGTGTGTTGCGTTTTTTCGGTTTTTGGACCTCGGCACCAGTCGGAAAGTGAAATGACGTAGGGATGTGGGTCTGGCAGATGAGATATGGGAAGAGGGTCCGTTATTTGGGGAATTTACGCGGCGCGGTCGGCCACGACGACGCGGTAAAACTTGAGACTGTGGAGTGGGGAACGGCCGTGGAGTATGGGCTACAGGTGAAGAGAAGCCCTTAAAACCGGGAGGAGGTCAGCAGGAGGGGTCTAGAGGAAGGGGCGTCGCCGAGGATGCCGCCGTAAAGTGAGCGGCTTTTCTTTGGATTGCTCGAGCCCGGAAAGGCGTGACTAGCTGCTGAAGGAGAAGTGGTGTTTCAGGCTGAGGGGTCTGAGATTTCTCTATTGTCCTTTGTAGTTGGGTGCAGTCACGCTTTAATTTGACTTTGCCAGACGATAATAAGGGTGATTGCGATTTGAGATGACTAAGCTCGTCGTCTGATTGTCTTTTATGTGAATAAAGCACAAAAGCGCGACCTTTGCCCGAAGATACCCATTTGAGGTAGCTGAAGTTGCCACACAGAATTGTGTAATTAAATTCCGGGTGTATCCCAGAGATGAAATCAGACAAGAAAATAAAAACAAAATGAAACCCGATATCCTTTTAAAATTAGAAAACTATAGGAAACCACAAGCACGCCCACTCCGGTCGTTGCGCTCTGCCAGACAATTTTTTGTATAACAAGTCTATAAAACAATACTGATCTCAGGATCCTGGCGCGGCCACCAATTTGTAAAACGCCACGGCTTCAAGTAAATGCCGTGGGACGTTACAAAGAGGTTAGGAGCCGTGGAGGCTAAGATACTGTCACTGATGTTGGCCCATGTTAGGACTGGCTTTTGCGTTGTCCGGCAAATGCCGAGAAAGTTAGGTAGTGTAGCATTGTCTAGAAGTACTCCTAGACACTTGCGACTGACTCTGGTTGACTGGCTGGTGTTCCTTCTGTTGTGGCGTCGAAATCAGTGGTCGAGAGTCTGTGTGAAGGCTCAGAATTGTCTTGTTGACGATCTGCGACAACACCGTGGTGACTGGTACACGTAGAGATCCAATAAATAGATGATCGAATCTTTTTCTGTGACAAAAATCCCTGATGACTTGGTGATACAGCATAAATAATACTAATCCATAAGTCAGCGTTGGCGAACAATCAATGTGACGTGAGACTGCAGCACACGTACTGCACAGCAGAAATCAAACGTGCAAATGACAAGCACGGTAAATGCACCGTGCTTATATAGAGTTGAAAACGAAAGCTCGCACGTCATTAGTTAATGGCAAGTTTTTATTGTTTTAATTGGTGCCGCGTAAATGAAATTTGAATTTCATTTAGGCAATATGTCGATGAATTGTTCTTGAGCCGTTACGCAATAATGAATATGCAAATGGAACAAATAAAAAGTCCAATTGTGTTTTATTTTGAAACGGAAAATAGCAGAAAATAAACATTTTTCATCATCTCCCAGATACTAGTTTTTCTGCATTTCAGATACTCGATATGGTACGATCTTTAGTTATTATGCAGCAAAAGAGTGCTCTGGATCTCATATATTAGCAACCCTAACATTTGAAGAAAAAATGGAGTGGTTTGAAAACGAACCATATCTAAAAAATACAATTTAGGATATCCCTAATCTAGATCGCACAAAACTTTGTGTACGCCAAAGTGGTACAGAATCTGAAGGCAAAAGAGACCGTTGGTCCAAAGTACGGTGTTCAGGCAATTGTTTTTGAAAAAAATCAGAGGCTCTACATGCCAACTAATGTATTTAAAATTTAAAATCTTATTGTTTTGACGAATAGTTGCATCGATATGATTATTACACTACTGTCAAAATTATACTAAATGCATACCACATCTTAAAATGGCGCGTACAAGGAATGAGACTGCATGCGTAGGCTGTTACTCATTCATTAATTAGAATTCTGTTTTCGGACATGTATAAAATTTGTAATAATGCGCCGAACACATTTCGCTATCTTCCTGTCAATGTGCCTTCATATAAGAATATTTAATTTTAATATGAATCTTCAAAGTACACTCGATTTTATCTGTTGAAAAAAGGAAAGTAAAGTAAGGTGATTGTGTTTCAGTGAAGAATGTTTGTTTACGTCCACGTGTGATTTACCTGGAAATTTAATTTCATTCGTAATTGTGCAATGTCCTGAACTTTACCCATTTATAGGCACTCAACATGCATACATCTTATTATAATCAAGGTTGCGGTCTTGATATAAACACATGACCCATTAATTACTTACATATTTCAGTATAAACTAAGAATTGTATAGTGTAGAAAAGGCAATTCATCCAGTAGACCGGTTTCGTCCTTATTGGGAACTCATCATGTATTGGCCAGAATTTGCAGCGGACAGGACTTGAAATTGGGCATACATCTTTAATGAATTTATTCTAATTGGTCTCGTCACCATGTCTGAGTATCAATTATTGTCGACTGTCCTACGACGTGTCAAAGCATTATTTTTTGATTCATCATTAGGCTTTCAATAAAATACTCTTAAATTAAAAAAATAATTGTCGGGTGGAACGCAACGACCGGAGAGAGCGTGCTTGCGGTTTTCAACACTTTCTCTAATTTCGAAGGATATCGGGTTTCATTTTGTTTTTATTTTCAGATTCTCGGGATTTCTTGTCTGATTTCATCTCTAGGATACACCAGGAATCTACCTACACATTTTTTTGGAATTTACCTTCAGTTATCAAGGATCTATTCCTAGCTCACCCGATTTTCCCGTTTATTATTGACATTTTAATACCCATTCTTTTTCTCTCATCAATACCCATTCTTTTCCTCTCTTCTATCGTAATCTACGTTATATCTGCTCTTCTATCTCACTCCACCATGAACCAGCTTTCGTCGCCAGCCCCCATCTCCCCGTTCCTCACCCAAAAGCTTATCTCCAATATTACTGACCTCCAGCAGCAAATGGCGGACATCACAGGATTACTTGGAGCACTGACAGGCAACCTTTCAATCTCCACCGTTCAGCCCCATTTATTGCGTCAAGCTGATGCGTTTTTGAATGGGGTAGCTAGGGAGGTTGCCCTGCGAAATCACAACAAGAGAAACCTCTTTTTATGGTCTCCGCGCTCCCCCTCTCAAAGGACGATCTGGCCTCAGATCTCATCAGTCAAATAGGGGATAACTTTAGCCACCTTAAAGAGATCTCTTCGGGAAAGGGTCATGCCTTTATTCTCTCCTCGCACAAAAGACTGTCTGACGGTGAGCTTCGTCATCTCAAACTGCACTCGCCCATTTTATCATCCGGGAAAGTCAAACTAAAGCGAGATTACACGCTACTACAGAGGACTTTAGAGAAAGCCCAAACCCATCAACCGGACACCACCCCCCCTCCTCCAGCTAATCACGCCTTTCCGGGCTGGAGCAATCCAAAGAAAAGCCGCTCAGTTCACGGCGGAATCCTTGGCGATGCCCCTTCCTCCAGTCCACCCCTGCTGATATCTTCCCGATTTGAAGGCCTTCCTTTCACTTTTAGCCCATACTCCGCAACCAGTCCCCCCACACAGTCTCAAGCTTTACCACGTCGTCGCGGCCGACCACGCCGCGCTAAGCCTCCAAATAACGCAACTTCTCCCCAAGTTCGTCCGCCAGGTCCACATCCCCACGACAAGTTACTTTTGTGACGGATGCTATGACCCAGAGACCGAATAAACGTAAGTCGCCTAAGGCCAAACGGGATTTCGACCCAGCCCCATCAACTTCAACTCCCTCTACTGAAACCATCATCGACCCCACCCAGGACTGTTGCGTCTCAGCCCCTGATCAGTCTCTGTCCCTGCTCACCCCATCAACGCAGCTTCAGAGTGCCCCCTCGAGCCCAGATATCTCGCCCCCCTTTTGCTTTCAAACCCTCCAATTACCTCACCCACCTGACAAACGCGGGACAAAAGAAATCCAGATCGACGCTGACCACTCCATCCTCGTCAACGAGCGGTCAGTCACCCTCATCAGCCCTAGATCTCGCCCCGCCCGCCAGCGGAAAGCCCCCGCACGCTTCTCCTCCCCGATCTAACCATCCCTCTCTCAGAGCACTCTCAGCAATTCTCATCAATTGCAGGTCACTTACGCCAAAAATCAATCAACTACGAGCTTTTCTATCCTCTAACGAGATAGACATATGCTTTCTTGTTGAGACTTGGCTGTCCCCTTCCATCCACTGTGATGACCTTTTCCTCATTCACGGATACACGTTCCTTCGTAGCGACAGAACTGTCGGTCGTGGGGGCGGACTAGCTGCCTATGTCCGATCCCTTCTTATGCCCAAACGCTTGTCGACATCGAACTCTCAAGGATTGGAATTTTTCTCGTTTCAGCTACAAATCCATAACCAAAGCATATCTACCTGTGTTGTCTACAGACCCCCTAATCTCTCACTCATCGACGACACTCGCGGGGCCCAACTTCTATCTACTTTTTTCTCTTTACACTCCGATCGGTACGTCGTTGTGGGTGATCTCAACCTCCCCATGGCTAACTGGCATAATCTAGCTTCGGAAAGTCACCCACTGCTTCGACTCTTCGCGGACAACCTGTTACACCAATTCGTGCATTTTCCTACCCGAGGGAACAACCAACTGGATTGTGTACTCTCCAACAACGAGGTGACCGATGTTCACTCTCGGGAGATCTTCCCTAATCTTGATCACTGTCAGGTATCCTTCCTCTTACCTCTCTTATCCTTCACCCCTAGAGAAGACACCCAATCGTTCAGGCGATTCACCAACTGGGAAGAGTTCCGCCGACTCTGTGACGCTGTTAACTGGAGGGACCTCTTTCTCCCAAACAATCTCTCCTCATGCTTTTCCGAAGTCCATAACATCCTATCCTCCCACTTTAACTCCGCCACCTCTATTCAACACGTACACTCGACGAATAAGTTGAACGCTCTGTTTAAGGCACGTGACAACCTCGCACGCAACTCTCGTCTACGCACATCGTCACTTGCCCGCGCCCTCGCTCTGAGACGCATCGATGGGCACATTAAACAGGCTATCAACAAACAAGCGCTCCACATCGAAAGACGCATCCGCTCAGCTCCTAACCCCCGGGCAAAGTTCGCTATCATCAAACACCAATTGCTGCAAAAGCCCAAAACCTCGTATATTAACTTCTCTCAGTCAGACGACTCCTGCTTCGCCAACGATTATCTGACTTACCTCCTCGACTCCTTTTCCACTCCCACTCCGCCTGTCGAGATGTTAGACAACGGAGACACCGAGAACCTACGCTGGTTCTACGTCTCCCCGGCTTCCGTCGCCCAAGCAATTAAAGACATTAAATCTAAACACCAATCTGATCAATATTGTGTCTCGGTCATCATGATTGCTCTTCTAGGCTGGAACGTCTTCTCTCTGATTGCCGATGTTATTAATCATTGTCTCAAAACCACCTATCTTCCCCCGGACTTGCTTAATTCGACGATCTCTCCTATCCATAAAAATGGCACTTCTTCGATTTCATCAGTTAAAGACCTCCGTCCCATTACTATCGTCCCTTCTTTCACCAAAATCTTCGAAAGGTTCTTCTACAACCTAATCTACCCCTTCATGAAGTCTCATGTAAACTTCTATCTACTCGATGATCAACATGGCTTTTTGAATGACCGCTCCTCTTCCACCAAATTAGTTAGTGTTCTCGATCATTGCTACTCCTCCTTCTCCAAAGGGCTTCAGTGCACTGACTTCTTTCAGGATATATCCAAGGCTTTTGACTTGCTGTCATTTTCAGCAATCGAATCCGCCTTACTGAGAAGCGGTATCTGCGGCAACGTTCTCAATCTTATCAGTTACTATCTCCGAAACCGATATGCGACAGTAAAAGTTGGCAGTAGTCACTCGAGGCCAGCCCATATCCGATCCGGTGTTCCCCAGGGCTCCGTACTTGGCCCATTCTCTTCAACCTTACGCTCGCGCACATACAGGTTGAAGACAACCTTTTCAAGCTGTTCAAATATGCGGATGACATGGTTATCGTATTCAGTAACCCCACAGCATCCAACCCCTCCTTACCCCTTATATCGGAGCTCCTATCCTCGCTCCACTCGCAGCTCAGCAGAATCGGCCTCAAACTAAATTCCACCAAAACTCGCCTAATGAAACTCTCCTCTGATCCATTCTGCTCTATCCCGGTTGCCAACTACCCTCTCGACATAGAAATAATAGATTCGGCCAAACATCTTGGCATTCATTTTTCAAAATCCCTAGACTTCTCCCTACACCTTACACACACTACTTCCAAACTCTTCAAATGGGCCCGTCTGATCTGTTTTAAGACTAACAACCCCACTCTCCAACTCACGTTATTCAAGGTCTACGTTCTGCCCCTCATTTCCTACGCCAGCGAATTCTACTGTCCTCTCACCCTCGCCTCCTCGTATACTATTGAACAGGTATCCTCCAGATTTCTAAAGCGAGTCTTCCCGAAATGCCAAAATTATCGGGAACGCCTACTCCTGGCAAATCTTCTTCCGCTTTGGTTCACCCGTCACCTTCGAGTCATTTCTTTTATCCATAAGATCACAACTTGCTTACCACTCTCCAACTTTGCCCACCCAAGTCACCACTACGCCACACGTTCTAGTAACTCTTCTATCCAAGCTAACCATACCCCCACCATATTTAAAAAAATCTATCTCTTCTCCAAAGCCACTAATGTCTTCAACGCTCTTCCCACAGACATAAAGCTCCTACCCCAGCACGAATTCAAAAAGGCAGCCCATCAGTACTTCTTCAACAAACTTCTTTGTGATACGACCGATTGGAAACGAAACTGGTTCTTTCTCAATCCATAACATTTACTTCACCCCAGGCTATTCTCTTTACTAACTTCGGAGGGCGAAATCCCTCAGGCAGTCATCTAATCTTCCACTTTACCTCTCTGGTCTTAATCTTTTCTTCTCGACTCACTGATACCACTTCTCAGCCCATTCATGACCCCATCATATCCACGTTGTGCATACTTTACTACGTTTTGCTCATCCAATTCTTTTCTTTCTTGTTTGAGCGGAGGACCGGAAACCCAACAGCCCTACTGATCCACCAACGGTTCGCTTCGGACATCGACTCCCCCTGGTCTTTCTTCAATCACAACCTCGTTCTACGGATGCCTGAGACCCCTGCAAGACTCGCTTGCTTCAATCCTGCAGATTCCATCCATGTCTAAGCTATGCTCCATCAACTCAATCTCCACGACAATGGACTCCATCGATCGAAGTCTACATCCGGTCCGCCATCTTTTACTATCTCACATTCACCTAGAAGCTCTGACACTTCAGGAACTATCTTCAATTGATTATGTCTAGTCAAATGGAATTTCGTTTTTATTTATTTTTCACCAGATTGAATTTTTCTCGATGTTAATGATAACTTTTCCCTTCCCCAACCCCTCCCCCCTGCTATTAAATACTTTGCTAGTCACAATTCCATTTACCTCCACATATCCTACCTTTGATTTGTTATTTCAATGGTCGGACCAGTTGGCCTTTGATGCCAAATAAATGTAATATATATATATATATATATATATATGTATATATATATATATATATATATATATATACAAATATACATAATGCCTATCTCAATCCACATAAGCAACCATGTGAGCCCTTCTCACCTTATATATTAAATCTAAATATTCTTCTACATATATATTGTGAATATCTAAATAAGCATTTAAGCAACCATGTGAGTTCCCCCACATCTTATATGAATATTTAGAATCATTCATATATATGTATCTGCGTAATATGTATATAAATATAGATACACATATCTTTTAAGTATATTTAGATAAACATATAAGCAACAACGTGAGTTTCTCTCACATCTTATATAAATCGAAATGTTCATCATATATATATATATATATATATATATATATATATATATATATATATATATATAACTATAGCCAAATTACCTCTTTCTAACTCCATCTAATTTGTTCTGTTTATTTTATCTCAGATGCATAGTCGCGGTCTCTTATTTGGATTTATTGTTAGCTCTGATTCCTCCAATCTACGTTTCTTTCCATTCGAGAAGGCTTCATTAAATATTGGGCCTAATGATTTTTCTACACATGTCATATTCATGACGTTCATTCCTGATTTTATTTCAATTATTCTCTAATCAACCTGGTTAATCTATTTCGGTTACATAGTGCAATCCGTTTACAGCCGTCCCAGTTTATCTGATGACCTGTCTCCATTGAGTGCCTGGCTAGATCTGATCTATGACTATGTCTGTATTTGCATGCAGTCTTATGTTCACCTCTACGTACCTTTATTGGACGCATGGTTTCACCTATATACCTAAGATTGCAATCTTTACAAGGTATCTCATAAACCCCTGATGTGTTGAGCGGTTCTATTTTTTCTTTCTGATTCGGTAACTTATTGCCTATTGTAACTGATTGTCTTAACACTGTTCTTATGTTGTATTTCGTTGCTAATATCCTAATTTTTCTACTTAATTTAGAATCTGGTAGAACCAGAGTTCTGTGCTTATCTTCATTCTGATTATCTAAATCTCTTGCCCGTTTCTCCTGAGTTATTCTTCTATTAAATCGCAATAATGTCTCCTTTATGATTTTCTCAGTTAATTTTTCCGGATAACCATTTATCCTGAATATTTCTTTCAATTTCATCAGTTCTTTGTCCCTATATTTTAAATCCACTATTTTAAGACTTCTTATTATCATAGATTTTAGAATGCCTATTTTCATCCCAAACGGGTGATTAGAGCAATAATTCAGGAGGATACCAGAATAAGTATCCTTCCTGTAAATATCTTTCTCTAATGTCTGACCCATTCGTTTTAATTTTACATCTAGAAACGATAATTCTTCTTTGTTTTCTTTTTCCAATGTGAATTTTACCTCTCCCAGTTGATTAGCTAAATACAGAAAATTCTCCAACTCATACACACACACACACATATATATATATATATATATATATAAATATATATATATATATATATATATATATATATATATATTGTATATATATATATATATGAATGATTCTAAATATTCATTTAAGATGTGGGGTGAACTCACATGGTTGCTTAAATGCTTATTTAGATATTCACAAGATATATGTAGGAGATTATTTAGATTTATATATAAAGTGAGAAGAGCTCACATGGTTGTTTATGTAGATTGAGATATGCATTATATGTATATATATATAAATATATATATATATATATATATATATATAGTTGGTGTAGACGTGTTTTTATATAAATGTTTTGATATTTATATATGCATAGAAATTGTGAGTAAAAATAGTACATATACTATACACCCAGGGTGAATTGTAAGTCATTGAAGGTCAAAGAACCCATTTCATTGCTTATATATATATATATATATATATATATATATATATATAGGGCTAGTTATATATGTATATAGATAGACATAATAATAGATATATAAATATTATCAAAAGCGTTTTGACTGATATAATTTATCCGTTGAGGGACTCACAGTGTTGCTTGTATGATATTCATATTATATATGGTGTATACACGTATATATGTATATATATATGATGGATATATAGATATATATTAAAGATGTAGGAAGAACCCACATGGATGCTTACATGCTTATCTATATATACATAATATATAGCGTGTTGCTTACATGCTTATCTATATATACATAATATATAGCGTGTTGAATTATATATAAATGGATGTTTTTATAAGAAGTGAGTATATATATATATATATATATAATTATAATTAAGTAAATAAATAATATATATATATATATATATATATATAAAATAATACTAATTTATTATATAGGTATATACATGATTTCGACACAGATATTTTAATGGAGAAACTAATTTATATAGGATATGAGTATTAATGTGTATTTGGTTGAGAGCCGATTTCGTTAGTGTAGACTCCGTATTCGGTCTTGTCAAAACATTCTTTATTTATTTTATTAACCTCTCTCTCGGTCTATAACCGATTGCAAGCTGGATGGGATTAGGTAAACTGGGGGCATATGAGGATTACTGCAAGATTGAAATCAAAAATTTTTTGATCTTTCTATGCGTCCGGAACAGAAATTAAATTATAGACATCATGGATTGGCGTGTATGTCAATCCATTAGGTGTACTTATAGTTATTCAATAAAAATGTCACTTTAGTAAAATACACATGTTTATAGGTGTTTGTGTGCACGGAGGGGGACAAGGCTAAGTTTTTTTATACATTTGAGTATTAAAGACTAGGTATGAAGACCGGATATAAGGAAGACAATTAAAAATACATTTGGAATTAAAATAAATATAAATATATCTGTCTTGAATGAGGATACCACATTTGCCACAAGTTCCTGTGCGTATTGTGTCAACCCTGAAGATGAGACTGGAAATTCGGGCTCGAAAATTAGGAAGAAGAACAATGGAAAATCTTGTTCCAACGTCATTTTCAGACAATCAGCTAATTGAAGGCTTAAAGAAGAAGGGACAAGTGAGAACCCATAAATTGAGGCCAAAAATTACATCACCCGAAAATGATGAAAATTCAAGATTTTATTGACCTATGAGTGCTATCAATTGTCCCGCACAAGAAAAATGCAGTCAAATCCACAACAAGAAGGACAGCACTGCGCAACGAAATTCACTTTAAAAAAAATGTTTAACTGTTGTTATCTTTTGCTACACGCATATATATAGACAATACAATTAAAAAATAATTGATTGCGCGGGTGGTGTCAACAGTTCTATAAATCATGTTTATGTGCTTGAAGTAAACACCAATCCAATTGTATTTAACCGGTCGACGAACAACATAGTAAAACCTCCACCAGCCGCAAGCACTGACGCGCTTTCGACCTTCCATGATCATCATCACAGTGTAACATGCGACTCCGCGTTACAACCTAACGATGTTCAAATATAGTGCTCTTTAAGGCCAAATAGTCAAACTCTGTTTTTACACAATATTTGTCTTAACAGTGATTTTAGAAACAATCTCTGTTAGTTTCAAGCAGTTTTAATTGAGATTTCTTGAACTGCAATTTTAATTTGTAATAAATAGGTTTTGTTTATTAAATATACACACCCGCGCGCAATACGCAGGGAACATGCGGTGGATTATAGTGTCATAGTGGATTTATTTCTCTTCGTTGGATTATTCGCAGTTTATACAAGTGATTTACTGTTCGCATCTAATTATACCTATCCGAATTTCAGAGTACAATGGATTATTATAATTAAATAAGTTAAAACCATATAGCAAACAGTGAATTAATTATTTGTGAAGATTATTTCATTGAAGTTTTTACACGATTTTAATATATTTATCACTCAGTGATAACTTTTACCAGTGACTTTATTCATATCATCATATATTTTCAATCAGTTCCTTGTATTCACCACAATTCAGACATTTTTGAAAGAATAATTGCTTGTGTATATGACATTCAACATTGTTAACAGTGTTTCGTTTTGCACCGTGTAGAGCACGGACAATGTTGCTTAACTGTGACTTGTGTGTAAGACATTCAATTGTGTTAACAGTATTTCGTTTTATTGCCGTCTAGTGCACGGTCAATTTGGGCTAACTATGAATTTTCCATGCAACGTTGTGTACAATACATTTGTGATCATTCGTATTAGCCTTCTCACATCACCCATCGGGAAAAGGCCGGGGATTGATCATAAGCACGGATCTCAACAACCGCTACCAATCCTTTGTAGAGAGATAATAACCCCGCAAAACACCCCTACAATAGTGTGCAATGAAAAAATGAGATTAAAGATCCTAACTCACTTGAGATAATAAATAATAGAGACAAAACTATATTTGTAGCGCAAGATGAAAACTTAGCAGTATTTCTTAAAGATTTCACAATTTATTTACAAACTCCATCTATTTCTTTCTTCTTTTCTCACACAAGTTGAATTGTAATGACATTAATTTAAGTTTCTCGCCGCTAATTTCAACGCCACAACAGGAGGAACACAAGCCAGTCAATCAGAACCGGTCTCAAGTGTCTAGAAGTACTTCTAGACACTTCTACACTATCTAATTTTCTCAACATTTGCTGGAGAACGCAATTCCGGTCGTAATGAGGGCCACCAACAGAACTAATTCTCAGCCGTCTTAACACCCTACTGCTTTGTAACGTCGTACGGAATTTACCCGAAGCCAGGGCACTTTACAATTTAAATTTATGGAGTAATTTGTGGATGTGCAACAGGTGCACGACCACTATAATGGGGGTCCAGCCGGATTTGTGAGGAGACAACATTGACGTTGTTTTGCTATTTTTCGTTCTTTAAATCCTATTAGTAAAAGCCTTTAAAGTGTATGCCTTCTTCATTTAGACTGGGGCATTCGATCAGCCATATTCGGATGGATGAAACTTGTTCTGTCGTACGAAAGATTGACTATGGGGACGGGTCGGCCATTGGATGATGGAGCAATTTGTGGATGTTCAACAGATGCATGACCACTAAAATGGGGGCTCAGCCGGGTTTGTGAGGAGACAGCTTGGACGTTGTTAGATCGCGTCGATGCGGTTTTTGTATAATTTTCCTTTATATTATGATACTTTGTGAAAAGGAATCAGCACAAACACTTGTGCTGTTATTGGTAATGTGTACGCGTTGGGCAAGTTAACAATTATCTGCTAATAATTGAATATTAACTATCGTTGAGAAAAACAAAATCACAAATATGGTGGTTGACATTGTTATATTGGAAGATAATAACACGTTTTCCTCGTGATTAAGTAATGAATTTTATAAAAGAAGACGCATGACCGCCTTTGTTATTGATATTGGTGATTTGTATTGCAATAATCCGTCTGCTCAGAGTTTATGCGATGACTTCTACGAGAAGAGAGCTAGCGCCAACATCATGATTGATATTGCTAATTAATACGCTCCAATGTATCTAATTTCTATTTCCTAGTATTGATTTAATAATTTTATTAGAGAAGAAACTGGTCGCAATTTGGTCATTGATGTTAAATGCTCTTTTCACGGGAATGATCGACACAATGACAACTGATGAGGATGGCTAAGCAGGTTAGTCGATGGAGGTGAGACCGTAATTTATTTATAGCCGCACACTACGGCGTATCAGCTTTCACTTCCAATGTGAGAGTAGGTTGAGTAGTACAGCTACACAGAGTGACTGCCTGATTAAATTGGTGTATATTAGTTCAATTACCTAGATGATTGAGTGAAAGTTTGGTTTACTAATTTCATGTTATTTTTATCGGAATTATTTCAACGCCCAATTTTTAATTATTTCATATAAACTTGTTCTGTGTATTTACTTTTATTGCTTATTGATGAACCGCACATCGAAACTATTCCATTAAAATAAAAATATGTTTTGCTTATATTCCGGCCGTGAAATAATGTACAAATTACGGCAGCTTCGTTATTTCAGGCATCTTTCAAAGTAATCTTTGGGGCGAGTGAATGTAAAATTGATTTTTTTAGACTATAAAGACAAACCTCCCGTCTTTAAATAATATAAACATAAAGACGTATTGGCAGGATATTATTATAAAATTGGTGAGTATTATAATTATTTCAGATATTTTTGTATATTTATTTATGTCAAATACTGATATCTATGAAATCTTTATGTAGCTCTCTTACATATAATATTTAAAATGGTTATTATCATGTTCGAAATATTTTTGAACCCAGTATGACTCTATTCATGTTACCGATCACACCAATATTCTCAGTCTTACATTTGAGTGTTTTTAACTAGGCTTACAGTAAATTGACGGCCAATAATATAAAATGTATACGTTTCTTAAAAACCTCATGGTTCTTACACAAGCAACGAAAAGTGTTGACAGAGGCTAACTTGTTACCGCCATACTCATCTGTGCGTTTAACTCCTATAATATGCGTTAGGTAAAACGATAGTCCAAATCAACCAGTGTCTGGTTTTATACAGTAATACAGTGTAAATTAAATAGGCCAGTATCCATAACTTGTCCTGCACGTTCGTTTTCTGCCATCAGCGGGCAACAATTACTTTATTATTGGCAGATTCGCATCTGGCCAGTCAACAGCCGGAAAGTGTCCTTGCAGTAATTTTAATCAATTCCAAATTCATTCATATATCATTTGGTCTAAGGAACGCATTTTCTGTTATTCAAGTAATGATTGGGTCATTTTTGGTTGATTAACCATGGACTGTGACTTACTTTCAAGATGTGTTTATATTGGCCACAGCTGAATAGCAGCTGTGTACTTTGGTTCGAATTTTAGTGCTGTGGAGGAAGATATTTCCTCCGACAAAATTAAAGTGACAATAATTGATAAATTTAAATCACCTTGGCTAATTGAAACTAATTTTATTTAAAAAGAAATTATTCGTTTATTTTCCAGAATTTTCTTTGTTTAAATACTTAATAGTATATATACTTTAAATTGTGCGCAATTTCAGCTTTCGGTTATCCGTACGTGACTAGTTGTAACATACTCGGCGTGCTGCATTTATTTCATTTCCTCCATTTTACGTTTACTCGATCTCCACAATATAATAAACCGCATATAAATTGTGCAGCAGACATTTCCAGCTAAGTTTAATGTATGCAAGACTGCTAGAGGTGAGAGCCGCATATCTAAATTTGATATCCATATATATTCAATGCGGTTTGATCCTCGATAGTCAGTTTGCCGTCGTACTCTGATGATGATCATGGAAGGTAGAAACGCGTCAGTCGTTGCGGCTGGCGGTAGTTTTGTTATATTGGTCGACGACTGGTTAAATACAATGGGATTGGTGTTTACTTCAAGCTCCCAAACTTGATTTAAAGAACTCCAAAATATATTCCTGCTAACACTGTCTTATATTTTTGATTGTACGTATTGGGACGTTCTGGAACAGGTAATTTAATAATTCTGTTTTTCACGTCTATTTCCTTCCAGATTATTTGTTCAAGCGTTTTTTAACGTGAAATGTTTCACACTCCGATTGCCTAACATTAAGTATCAAATAAATAATTAAGTATGATCGACATGGAAGCTAATCATAAGTTTGAGGACACTAGCATGTTAGTTCAAGATATGGCAAGTATTAATTTAACAGATGTGAATAAGAGTATAAGCTTGTCAGATTCTATTATACAATTAAAGACTGATCACGATCTGGCATCTATAGGGTTCTCAGATAACAATAGGTATGGAGCCTCTACAGTGCCCAATAACGTAGAATGACGAAAACATGTCCTCTTTTAAAACCCACAGAAATGGGGGAAATTAAGTTTCCTTGATTAAACAGTTTCCGCAGATGACTTTATGGAATTAGATTCAAAATTAAATCCTTTTCAAGATTACCCGGTGCCCCACTTCGAAAACTATTGCTCCTGTCTATATGGTCACCCTCGTGATTGACTGTCAATTACCAACCCGCCTTTATGCTTATTAACTCTAGAAAAACACTCAAGGAATACTATGTACTTAATCATCCTCGCCAAGGTATCGACAACACTACAGCCCACGCTCACAGTAAACTTTCTGATATTTGAATATCACCAAAAACAAAGGCCTCCGATACAAAAAACACAGATGCTACAGGCATAAAAATAAACAGTCAGTTGCAAAATGGAAAACCAGTATCCGCATCGTATAGAGCTCCAAATCCTTATTTAAAGATACTGGCGCTAAAGGAGGTGCAATATTTTTTTTTTAATTGCTCCGCGACCCACAAGAACTGAACTGTTTGCGTTTTAGCATGAAGAGCTGGGACATCCGCGTTTCGAGCGCCTTAGCAAAATAATGCATTTGCAGCTCATTTTGCTGAGTTTGGGAACTACTATTAGCAAATACTTTAAAAATTAAATAATATTTCATTATTTTTACTAAAAAGAGAACAAGAGACGCCTTTACTTTAAACGCCGCAGCACTAAATCAAATTCGACATTTTAGCGTAGTTGATTAGCTTCCTGCGACGCGTGTTGCGGTAGTATATATTACCTTCATGGCTAGCAAATTTATCAGATCGTTCGTTTTTTAACATAAAATTAAACCACAAAGAAGAAACTTGTTAAGTGCTTAAGTAATCGCTAATTTAGTCCAGTGTATTCATATCTATATATTGTTAACAATCAAGATGCAGTATTTGAGTCAATATTACTCAGCTTGTGTTTCAATAATTTCAATATTACATATTCTCCAAGTGCTAAATATTACAATCAGATCAACACTATGACTTGGTGTTTGCACTATACAAAGAATGAGTTTTAACGATGTTGAGCAAATACACTGAATGATAAAAAATTTTAAACTATGCTGATAATACGAGGCCTCTGGCTCCTAGTAGAAAAAGCTTCATTTATTTGAACGCGCTATATAATTTAAATTATAAATCGCCAATATTTACACTAGTAACCATAGTCAGACGAATACCAGCTGCCTAAGGATCACTGTACATTTTGTGATGTACGGGAACACCAAGTAAATTTAAATAATGCTTTGTGCCCCTACCAATCGCAAAGACATGCCCATTTAAGTGCCACGGTCTATGTCATTATGGAAAAGTTAGAATCAACAGAATTAAGGGCTATCAAATCGGATTCTTAACTTATGAAGACAGTGTATACCGAGCGCAACACCATTTTATAAATTTATGCAAGATGGGCACTAAGTCGTGGCATTCAATCTGTTAAGCAAGTTTTCAAAGAGATAGATGTTGCAATGATCAGCCTTGAGGCAATTAACGCTTAACTTACTCCATGCAGAGCATATTTTATCAGCGGAGGAGAGCCTTGACGACGTCTGAGGTTACAGCAGTGGATTAGCACAGAGTCAAGGCAATCAATCTGTTAAGCAAGTTTTCAAAGAGCTAAATATAGCGATGACTAGCCCTGAGGCAATTAACCCTGAAGTTTCTCCATGAACAGCAAAATATATCAGCGGAGAACAAACTTGACGAAGTCTGAAATTAAAGCAGAGGATGAGCTCATAGTCGTGTCACTCAATCTGTTAAGCAAGGTTTCCAAGCCTCCTTTTGAAAGAGAGATATTTTGGTGACTAACTCTGAGAAATTTCCGCTTGGGTTGGATGAGCACAAAGTCATTACACTCAATTCGTTGGTCATTGTTTCAAAGTTTCCTTTTGAAATAGGAAGATATTGCGGTGAATAACCATGAGGTAATTAACGCTTAATTCTTTAAAAGAAGTTTGCGAGCTTAAAGTAAACAAAATTGGCCTTGTATTTAAGTAGTCGCCGAACAATATATCAAAACTACTGTCAGTCACACGTACTGACGCGTTTCGACCTTCCATGATCTTCAACAGGGTACGAATGCAAACTGACTAGCCAGGGTCCAAATGCAATTCATATATATGGAAAGAAAAATTATATTTCATATATATAAGGCCGATACAAATTTATAAGGTTAATTAATAATTAATATATCAAGCACGGCAATACATATTCAATTCGCTATTACCAGCATCTACCCTCCAAAGGCTATTGTTGCCGGACAAAATCTATTGTTAATACAATTTAACAATGATTGATTGCGCGGGTGGTGGTAAAAAATTTTTAAATCATTTTTGTGAGCTTGAAGTAAACACCAATCCCATGGTATTTAACCAGTCGTCGAACAACATAACAGAACTACCGCCAGTCGCAACGCACTGTCGAAACGCGTCTCCTAGCTCGCACAAAATCTTTGCATTATGTCTTGTCGTGGTAAAGGTGCTAAATCTCGCGTTAATGCCAAGACCCGATCTGCACGTACTGGTCTTTAGTTCCCGGTTGATCGTGATCACCGTCTCTTGCGCAAAAGCATCTATGCTGAGCGTGTTGGTGCCGGTGCCCCGGTCTACTTGGCTATTTTTTCAGTATTTGGCTGCCAAAGTGTTGAAACTGGTAGGTAATGTAGCACGTGACATCAAGAAGACACGTATTATCCCAAAATTGATAGTTGTTGATACTGTATATCGCGTGGTCTGCTCGTAAAAATATAACTGTTATCGCCAGGAACCCGGTGTTTGTGATCATTAATGTCGTATATTTGCCTACCGACGAAAAAATATCTAAACTTTGGTGAAGCTCATTTTATGGTTATTATTTATTTCTCTTGGACGGTATTGATTGGATCCGCTTAAGTAGAATTTTGATTTATATATTATGCTGGATGTTCGTTGGCTTGCAATACAACCCCTATGTTAATATCAGACGCATATCGTACAATTTGCATGCTTTTCATCGGAAAGTCGAAGAGTGGCGTCTATGATCTTCTACTGATAATTGATAAAAGCTACTTAGGCCTCCTCCATCCATAAGAATATCAATTTATTTCTAGTTAACATGGAAAGTGGGTGTTAATTATTCACCATCCTCGCGATATACGGTCAACAAAAATTATCCTCTTATAATACACCAGCGCATTCATTTTCTAGTTGGAAACACCGGTTAAACCTTGATAGGTTGTAAATTTTATTCTAAATTCAAACATCCATCTTTCAAATCTGAGTGGACCAGGAAAAACACATGATGACCAAACTTTACCACTTCAGCATTAAAGTGTATTTGCCTTTCTACGGCTTTGAACAACAGTTTCTGTAGCCAATTATTCAATTGTTTGTTCGGTTATTTCCAAATAAATTTCATCGTAAACGAAGCTGCAATATAATTTAGTAAGGACACAGGTGAGCCCAAGATTTTTTGGAACGACTTAAGTGCGTTCTTTAGACTAAACGGTATTTGAGTGAATTTGAAATGATCTTGGAGTAAGCATACTATTATTTTCAAACGGTCTTGGGCTGAAAGCCAATTTCCCAAAAGACTTACTTTATCAAGTTTCCTATTGTGGTGTGCCCATTTGTCACCTATAAATGTCCGATCCCTTGTAGA
This sequence comes from Eudiplozoon nipponicum, assembly GCA_029291075.1. NCBI lineage: Eukaryota > Metazoa > Platyhelminthes > Monogenea > Mazocraeidea > Diplozoidae > Eudiplozoon > Eudiplozoon nipponicum. The sequence continues at coordinate 117,287 of JAQBSW010000271.1, forward strand.
AATTTACTGGCGTGGCTGCCCAATATGCGATGAATTGACCTTAAATGGTTCTGTCTTTACATATTGAGACTGTTCCAAAACAACTGGCTCCCACCGAATTACACGGGCCCGATTTTTGTATATATAAGTAAAAGCACAAATCAGGTCACTTCAGCTTACTGTTTTAATAGAGCTAATCCATGCTGACGTTTACTAAAGTTTGTTGGTCATCATCTATTATTTTACAGATTGGTTTCTTTATTCCAGGCCCACAGACATTCTAAAAAGATGGTCATATCTGATAGGTCCAGCAGCATAAAACTAAGGGTCTCATACCGCTACAAACCGAGATAAGATTCAGTTATCTTTGGCACGCACCACTGGATGCATGCCATGTTATCCAGGGGTAGCCCAACCGGAAGTGATTTAAATCTGTATAATTTATCAAGCAACACCTGAGACCAATCACCACGTTGATCCTCTACACTCCCTACAAATTCTGCATACAGAACATCTACTGGCAATTCTTATTGGGTTACCACCGTACGATCAATATATTCTTAGATAGCTATGTGTACAATTAGTGCTTATAACGAGAAGTCTTGCAGTCACACAGTGGTTTACAATTTGTTGTAAAACTGCAGTAACTTTTTCACATCCTGGCGTGCCAAGCCAGAAATAACCGGTCGATTCTTATGTAAATACTGAAAGAGATTCTCTTGCTGCTAATTAGAATTGATCACCATTATAATAATCACTATTTTAGTAAGGTCTTTATGCGGTTGCTCTATGAGCTAATTATTATTTCTTCAACCCTAACTTATTTACCCATAATCCTGCGGTTAATTTACTAATCAGTACTGCCAATATCCCGACCAATTCTTTTAAACTAAAATAAGTAATTAGTTTATTATGCATACAAGCTTTATTTTCATCCATTTTTATAGGATTTTTCACATTTAAAGTTGACCCCTATAGTAAAACAAATGCCAAATTTGATTATTTATTTTAAAATAAAACTGTTGCGCGATAGAGAATAGATCATTAACCTGATTATCGGGTAGCGATGCGATTTTTTTGCATCCGCTCTTTCTGGATGTCAAGTTATTTAGAAATGGTACAAAACTAGAACTGGATGTTTATAGGAGGGATACTTGCTCAAAAATCCTTCTTAATTCCAATTCAAACCACCCATATATAATTAAAATCGGTATCTTAAAATCGATGATAATAAGAAGCTTAAGATTAACAGATAAAAGACACAGGGAGATTGAATTAGGTAGACTGCGAGAAATATTCAGTACTAATTGGTATCCTCTAAAGTTAATTGAAGCAACTATAATGAGCGTAATAAGTACATTTAATCATGACTGGTAATACGTGAAGTCAAATAAAACTAAAGATGATCCGGGATTAATGATAATACCTGACTCTAAACTAACTAGTAAAATCAAAATTTTAGCATCAAAATACAATATTCGAACTATTTTAAAACAGATCCTTACACTAGGTAATAAACTTCACGACCAAAAGGAGAAAATAGAACTGTTAGACACATCAGGAATATATGAAATTCCATGTAACGACTGCAACTTGATGGATGTGGGTGAAACTATGCGCTCAATTAAGGTAAAAAGAGGGGAACATAAAACTGCATGCAAGTATGGCCATGTTAATAGATCGGATCTTGCCCGCCATACAGTACAGATAGGACACACAATTAATTGGGATGGGTGCAGACGTATATCAATTTGTGACCGTAGCAGATCGACAAGATTGATTAGAGAACCCATCGAAATTAAATCGCTAAATGACATTATGAATGAAACAGTCGTAGAAAAATCACTAGGTCTTATTTGGAATACAGCATTAAATAATGATAGGAAACGAAGATTGCAAGAATCAAAATCAGAAACTCGCTCAAGTAAAAGAAAAAGAAAACTGAACTGATATTAACTTACAAAGGTGAAGAGCGAGTTCTTCAATATCTCCTAATTTATTTTCTGATTATCTTATAATTTCATCCTTGATTACTTTTTATCTTATTTTATCTATTATCTTACGTTCTGTTTATAATGTAGCACCTTTTAACCAACATTTATGTTTGTATCTTTCTCTATCAGGTAATTTTAAATTTCTTTTACGACAAATTTTATATTATTTTAACTATTTACCCTATTAAAACACGTTTCCGTTTTTAATTTAATTTTGCTAACTAGTAATTATTTACTGTATTCACTTTATCTTGCCCCCTCCTCGCCGGAATGCCACTCGGAGTTACTACATTTAAGATGGTACGTGTAAAAAATGGTCTGACGTGTGCATTTAGGAAATGACAGTTCTCATTTTAGTTTCACTTGAATGACTGTTACACGTGTAGGTAATTACATGTAACAGATTATTTCTCAGTCTTAAGCAAACGCTCAGACACATACACACAAACACACGGACGTTGCATACGCTTATCTAGTGAATGGTCAGATGTTCCTAAATCGCTATAATTTCACTGGGATGAGTGTACGCGTGCAGTAGTTGATTACTCCTCAATAAAAAACAAACGAGAATACATATACACAGGCATGAAATACGCTTATCTAGTGAGTCGTCAGTATTTGCTATTAAATCACTGTATTTTGATTTCGAGTGTACACGTGCATACATACACATAAACCATAAGACATACACTTATCTAGTATTAAAAAAACAGGTTTTGTTTAAGAGATCTAACAACAAGTATAAATGGGGCAGTTTAATCTAAAATTTTCACTTGACATATTGATTGTCAACTTAGTAGGTGATGTGCTTTCCATTGAAAAAGATCTCCATATACGGAGATCGAAAATTCTGGAGAAATCAGGAAGACAGCGGATGCAAACTAATCGGATCGCAACCCGATAATCATGTAATTATTTATTTATCAATTATTTTCAAGGCACTTCTACTGCATCCATAATTACTTTGATTATACTTCATCATAATTATTGTACTTCTACGTGTAATTTTTCTTGCATTCACGTCAAACTTAAACAGAGCCACTTTAACGTTCTCAGCCTCAAAGGTGGCTACAAAAACAGAAAACTATTCCTTTCAGCCCGTCTTTAAAGTTCTACCATTTTGTAACACGCGGCTCCGTGTTACAACCCAACGAAGGTCGATTTTTACAAACGTTGTGCTTTTTAAGGTCAAATATTATAACTCTGTCCTTAAACGATATTTCTCTTAACTGTAATTTTAGAAACAATCTCTGTTAGTCTCAAGCAGTTTTAATCGATATTTCTTGAACTGCAATTTTATTTGTAATAAATAGGGTTTTTATAAAATAGACAGAACCGCGCGGGAACCGAATGAAAAATGCGGTGGACTATCGAGACATAATGAATTTATTTCTTGTAGCTGGATTATTAACAATTTTACTGTTATCAGATGACTGTGCCATTCCAAATTTCAGAGAGCAATAGCTTAAAAGAATCTCATTGAACTAAATATTCGTGCGTTTTTGGTCAGTGAAGTATTTATGTTGTTTACCCCTTCATTTTAGTGATTGCTTTTAACGATGACCTTTTATATATCTTCATATGTTTTAAATCGATAATAAAAATACAATTCAATCCAGACATTTGTGTAAGAATAACTGTTTGTGTGTAAAACATTTTCCTCTATAAACATAAATCATCTTACTATGTTCATATTGTCATGTATTTTTAATCGTTTGACTATTCTCACTGTGAATGATGTTTAAGACTTATTTTTGCATAAAAATCTATTTTTACAGCTGACTAACATATATACAATTTGAACTAACTGTGAATTACATTACTATTTGCAACTTTATATCTAATATACGTATGACCAGATGTTTTTGCCTTCTCACATCAATCATCCGAAAAAGATCAGAGACTGATTAGGCGCATGGGTAATAATAATAACCACCATTGATATGTAGTAGGGGTAAAAGTCGCGAACTAGAAAGCAACAGCAAAAAGTACCCCTACAATTTATCCTAATATCTCAGCCACTCAGTTGTTCTTTATTAAATGTACGACCAATTTGAGTTTTAATTCATTTTTACGTAACAAAATGATTATTGAACATTCATCGTGGTTTAAGTATTCTTGTAATCACATAATTTACGAAAAATATTGGCATAGCCTAACATTTATTTTTTAAATCAAGTTTGCGAGCTTCAAGTAAACATCAATCCAATTTTATTTAACCAGTCGTCGAACAATATAACAAAATTATTGTTACCACCAACCGCGCAATAATTTATTTTTTAACTCAATTTCATTTAGTTTTGTAACGGCTCAAGAACAATTTGCCGATATATTACCTGTATAAAATTCAAATTTAATTTAAGTGGCATCACTTAAAACAAGCAAAATTTGCCGTTTACCAATGTGCATTGGTATAAAACCAATATTTCTGATCATGAGGCTAAGGTTGTTTTTATTAACAAACTTCCCATTCGCCAGACAGCTCCCCAACTCTCTCTCAATAGATGACTTATAAGAGTGATGCGAGTTTGAATTTAGGGTTTTGTAACATAAGTTAAATTGCCTGGTCCTTCTTGTTTTTCCCTTCGCAGGATGACAGGATCATCCCTTTAGAGAGGACAATAGCGAACATGGCTAAAGTTCTAGAAGGATTAGCATATGCAAATCCGAGGTAAATCAGGTGAGCGCACGACCCATTTTTCCACCTAAAACACGAAATAACAGTAGGCGGCCATCTAGATCCCCGCAATATTTTATTAGATATGCCCAAAAGAACTGGTGCTATAATCACGAGAAGATTTTTTATTCACGTCAAGTCTGTCTCTGCCGTTCGGAAGAATTTCCGATTGAATGTCAATTTTCATAGTTGACGGGAAAGGCCACAAAAAACTGGCGCAGTGGAGCATTAGGATCGGGAAACGTATAGCGCAGAAAGTAGAAGACCGCACTTTCTGCGCATCAGCTGTCTCAACGGCGCCACTAAAAAGCAAACACTTAGAATCCGACATTCCTATTGACTATTATTATAATCAAGGTTGCGGTCTTGATATAAACACCTGACCCATTAATTACTTACATATGTCAGTATAAACTGACATTGTAAGTCGCAATCACCAGCTTACTGGTTTGTATGACCTGGCCAAAGAGCCCAACGAACTTCTGCATCTTCATCATTTCAGAGCAGGCGAATAATTCATCGTAAACACAGGTGCAGCAATCTCAGTTCTCAAAGGCGATTCCATAGCCGAGATATCACTAGGCGTTTTACTCGCAACAGCTACAGGGGAGACCATATCTACTTATGGCAGCTGGTATCGCACACTCAATATAGGTTTACGACGTGAATTTACTCACAAATTCATCGTTGCCAATGTCTCAAACAATATAATAGGCCTAAATTTCCTTTTAAAGTTTCGGCTCGTTTTTGATCTAAGACCTACCCACCGTACCTGAGCAAAGTTTTTGGACTCTTGCCTCCGAGCGTTTGAAATTACAGGTCATTATGCCAACCCCATTGCATCATTTAGCCGAGATATCAGCAGCTCTTTGAGAACACAAGTCGCCGTTTTAGCTCAGCATGTCAGAGATATTATCTCCACCACGATGCACCATAACGTCAGAGCAGGTCAACCTATTGCACTCAAAAAGCGACCGTTAGCCCATGCTCAGCTGATCACTGTCCTAGAGTAATTTTCAAGTCTATTGGAAGAAGGAATCATCAGACCATTGAAAAGTTTATGGGCGTCACCACTGCAGGTATTCTTCAAATCAAACGGATCAAACAGAGCCTGCGTTGATTATCGCAATCTAAATTCAGTGAAAAAATCCGATGCATATCCAAATTCAAACATAAACACGTTTCTTGAAAAACTCAGCTATGACAATTTCTTCTCAATGATTGACCTCAGACAAGCCTAGCATCACATTGCGTTACGGCCAGAAGACTTTGAAAAACTGGGGTCATTAATCTATTTGGCCTTTTTGACTTCCTCTACATGCTCTTTGATCTCAAATTTGCTACTCAGACATTTCAAAGATTCATGGACGATATAATTCGCGACAACGCCGCTCACTGTATGTCATATCTCGATGACATAATGGTTTTAAAGCCAGACTTAGAATCTCTAGTTAAGCATTTTCGAAATGTCCTCTCACACTTATCCAACCACAGACTCGAGATCAACTGTGATAAGACTCAGATTGAAACTACATCTGTGTGCATCGTATTACGACAAGAGGTATTCAACCTTTGCTGTAGTAGGGAAATTCTATCAAGAATATCAAGCCACCAAAGACTGTAGGTGAGCTGCGAAATATTTGGGATTCATTAACTGCTATCCCATATTACTTCCCGGCCTATAAAGATAACTTTATCAGTTTTGTTGGCATCTGCGGAATTGAAAAAACTTAGCAATATCTCCATCTCTTCTTGGTCACCTGAAGACGAGGAATAACTCCATCTCGCCATCAACAAATTAGCAAATGCAACAATGCTAATACATCTAGATTTCCAACCAATATTTCTACACATTACCGATGCTTGTGAATTTGCTATTAGAGCCGCTTTTGAACAAGAGATCGACGAAGTTCGGAAGCTCATCACATTTTACTCGCGTACTCTATAAACAGTATAAACAAAATACGACAATTTTGGTCAAGAACTCCTTACCATTCACGACACAGTCCGCCACATTATCAACATCATTGGTAGCAGCAGATTTGTTTTTTTAAAGATCATGCACCATTACATAGTGAACTTCGAAACGCAACTTCAACTCTCGTCAAGTAACCAACCAAAGTAGAAAGAAAGCTGTCACGTCTGACCGAATGTCAATTCAACATCTATCATGGCAAAGGGGAATAAATCTTTATTTCAGACGCACTTTTCAGTCCAAACATCTCGCTACAACCACATTAGTCGTCGCCATCCACATTCAACTTCGTAACTCTCTCCGTCTCTGGGAAGGCTTTCCCATTGTTTACTTCACGGGTACCAGCCCATCAAACCAATTCTGTCGACCAGCCTTCAGAGAAAAGTTTTCGACTCAATTCACTTAATTTCACAACCAGGAAGCAAAGCTATTGTCAGATTTCTTACAGATTTTTTCTTGGGTCACAGGATCAGGCAGAACGCTAAATGATGTGTTTCCGAATGTGCCATTTCCAGAAAAACAAGATCACACTGCACACTCGTTCTATGTTGCAGCATATCCAAAAAGCAACCTCACGCCTAGCCATTGTCCACATCGACATCATTTATCTGACTACGCTTCAAAGTTTCAGCTATCTTTTCACTATGATTGATAGATTTACACGATGACCTGCCGCATTACCTCTTGGCGCCATTTCTGCAGACGAAGTCACTAATGGTTTTATCTCTGCATGGATATCCCCTTATGGTGTTTCCAATGAGGTCATCAATGACAGAGGCACTTGTTTCTCATCGTATCGTTTCAAAGCCAACTTGCGGTTCAGGGGATGCACCTTTAGCCAGACCACTGCCTATTATCCCAAATCTAACGGTTTGGTAGGAAGAATGCATAGGGAACTCAAAGGTGCTTTGTAGCAGGTCCGTCCACTAATGACAACTGGGTCGATGCACTACCTTAGTTCTATTTGACACGCGTTCCCGTACTCGCGAATCTATTAAAACGTCCGCGTCACAATTTTTGTATGGCATGGATCTACGCCTGTCTAGTCAGCTCCCACGTCTACTACCCGCACAGGATGACCCACAAGACGAAGCTACCCGCCTCCGACTTCATTTCGGTAACAAGTCTGAACAGCAGCCGAGACATACGCCTCGTCCAGTCTTCGTTCACCCGCAGCTTTACAGCTGCAAGAGAGTACTCGTTCTCAACGACGCTGCTCTTGCAAAACACTACAACCAAAGTATCGCAATCCTTACCAGATTTTGCTCAGACAGCCTAAATACTTCTTTACCATGCAAGGTGTGACACCTACATCAGAAAGCATAGATAGGTTGAAACCGTTTATCGAATCGCTTGATCCTGGGACCATACAACCTTCTACACGCGTCTCAGGCTCTATCTGCCTACAAACTTTCGCCTTATGTCACGTAACGTGACCTCTTTGAATTCATATGATTCATTTACTTCTCACAGTCACTGCGGCAATTTTCGAGACATTTTTTGTCGTTACCCTTTAATTTTTATGTATATATTTTTATATTGTAACGTATGGCTCAGTCCGATGCTCTCACTGCATATTTTGGTATGACCAGCTAATATAGCTAATACCTTGTGTAGCGAACACTAATGTAGTCGTCATCATCATATCATGGTACAGGACATTTTCATTGTATATTTCAACTTCATCAGTTGCACAATGACTACTCAACGAATATCATGACCACAAAGTCGAGGCCACTCTACCTCCTTTGGTCATATTAAAACACATTGACGGCGATCCAGCCTGCCCATGATTCAACTTAAACCTAGCAACTTCAGTGGCAATCTACATTGCGATCCTATCGCTGCGGCTCTTCAAACCTTACACTGCTCTATTTGCCTCATGCGATATGACAGGCCGCTACAGCTAACAATTTGTGTAGCAATTCCTAGTGGCTATTTGGCATTATATAATTGTTGAAGCAACCAACAAACATACTTCAGCCCAGCATTTAGGGTATTTTTTAATAGCAATTTGTAGAATATTAAACAGTTGCTTAAATGGGTTTAAACTCTGCCCTACATTTCATATCAAGCTTCGCTGAGGACTAGGCTTCTCTTTTTTCAGAGAGGAATGCGAGGTAACGGCTCAAGAACAATTCGTCGACATATTGTGTAAATGTAATTCAAATTTAATTTACGCGGTACCAATTAAAACAAGCGAAATTTGCCGTTAAACAATGACGTGCGAGCTTTCGATTTCAAGAGTATATAAGCACGGTTAATTGACCATGCAAGTCAGTATTCATGTTTGCCTTCATCTGCGCACTACGTGTACGTGCTGTCTCCTGTCATACTGACTTTTCACCTTCGCTGACTTCTGGACTTGCTTCACACGCAGAGTCAATTTCAGTCACGCCAATCTTATTGCTGCACAACTAATGAGACGGAGCAATATCTACTTATTGGACCTTCACGTGTGTCAGTCACCATGGTTTTGTCCCAGATCTTCGCAGCCTTTACACAGTCTCTCGCCGCTGTCAACGCCACAACAGAAGGAACAACAGCTAGTCAACCAGAGCTGGTCTCAAGTGCCTATGAGTATTTCTAGACACTACTACACTAATTCACTTTCTCGGCATTTTCCGGAGAACGCAATACTGGCCCTAACAAGGGCCCCCAACAGTACTATTCTCATCAATCTTGGCACCTAACTAATTTTGTGAGGTCGTACGGCATTTACTTGAAGCTGGGGAGTTTACATTTTATTTTATCATATAAATAAAATGAAATTTATGTTTAATACAATTTAATTGAATTAAACGAACATTGGTTACGCTTTTGGTGATAACAAATACTTTAATCAAGTTTGCGATCTTGATATAAACACCTGTCCCATTTGTCAGTATAAATTAAGAATTGTATAGTGTAGAAAAGGCCTATTCTGCCGATATATTTCCGTGGGTTAAAGGCTACTTTAAAATCTGTTTCCGTGTTCACTAAATTTTGTTACAATTCAATGTTCATTAATATTTTTTGTTTAATGACTAAAATCTGTGTTATACACTCATTTCTTTTACAAAGACTATACGATCCAACGTACATTTGCAATAGCTACATTCCGCATTAACTGAAAATCGACTCATGATAGCAGCATAGATATAGAGTCTTCTTGAACCGTGTTTAATATACTTAACAAAGATTGCTCGACAACGGCTTCTTTCTTCTGATCTCATTACGCTTAAGGTGCGTTTCTTATAAAAATGCGTTTCTTATGTAAAAAAGACTATCATAATTTCACTAAAATACACTACGCTACGCTATTGAAAATCTAAAAGTTATGAAGAGGCCATTTGTTCACTGCAATAGGGAGCCGCTGTAATGCCAGATCCGTTGGTTCAATCTAATTGTAATAGTCATAAATATTATATTAATTAAATTCCTCATTCCTTTCGGAATCTTTCCTTCGGCTGACTTTCCTAAGTCCTCCATTAAACTTCTCTTTATCCACAAAATTAATGCTGTTATCCATTATAACAAATAATATTTTATTGTACCCTTCCTGTGTGCAAAAACAAAAATAAATTTTATCATATATGAGAAACGTCTTGTAACGACACAAATCAATGGCCGACATATTGCGTAAATTAAATTCAAATTTATTTACGTTGCACCAATGAGAAAAAAGCGAAATTGCCGTTTTAACCAATAGTGTGCAAGTAGGCATGGCATGCTATTTAAGCACGGCAATTTACCATGCAAGTCAGTTGTGGCATTTGCATTCTACCTGCTTCACGCGTGTGCGTTCTGTCGGCTGTCAATACCTACGCTGGTGATTTGATAGTTTCACCAACAACTAACTACATCCGTGACTCATCTTGTTGCGGTATACCGGAGAGACGAGCCAATTAAGTGCAGAACCTGCAGGACGCCATCCACATCGTGATTACAGCTCAACCACGGGAGCGACAACTCAACCAGAGTCCACCCAAGGCTCTAGGACAATTCAAACTCTGAAGACTTCAAGAGAACGCATTACCAGGCCCTCTTAAGGGCCCCTATCAGTAACTAATCTCTATTCAGAGCACCTTAACCGAGTTTGTAACGTCGTACGGCATTTACTTGAAGCCGGGGCGTTTACAAAATTGGCGACCGCGCCAGGATATTGATTATTGTTCTGATTTTTTTGGTATAAATAAAATTGACTTCCTTTTTCATCTATTTGGGATAAATAGATTGACATTTGTGTTTTCTTTACCCTGATCGTGGTTTTCTGGGAAATCTGTTGGGTATATATTCGTGGATTTGTGGGGATAATTATAATACATTGTCATCAAAGGCCAACGGGGCCTCTGTTTATCTTTCCTACGTAAAAAACGGCACCGTACATACTGTTCTGCGCTCATTCAACTGTGAAAAATAATAATACATTGGCATCAAAGGCCGACGGGGCCTCTGTTCATCCTTTCCTACGTACAAAACGTGCTTTTGTTCTGCGCTCATTCAACTGTGGAAGCTGTTTGTGGGTAAGCGTTTCGTTAAAGTATATTTATACATTTTCATATTGCTTATAAATTTATGCTTTTAAGATCCCGTAAGATTGTTAAAATGTCAGGTCCAATTTTAGATAATATTGATGTTCCTGTTTGGGATGGAGATAGTGAGCTATTCTTTATGCGCGTAGACTCCGCTTTCTCCCTGTTTCCTGATTATGACAGTCATCAAAAACTGTCGAAGGTTTTTGCTAAACTACCTTCTGAATTGCAGCGACGGATTTATCCTAAGCTTGAGGCCATTAGGAAGCTACCTAATCCCATTTTGGGCCTACAAAACGAGGTAGAATCCTTGCTTGGACCCACGGAAACTGAGCAGATAATAAACAAATATGCGCAGTTAGATATGCCAAATCTTGGCCCCATAGAAATACTGAGGGAATTACGGAAACGTTGGTATAAAACCAACATTTCTGACCATGAGGCTAAGGTTGTTTTTATTAACAATCTTCCCCAAACATTAAAACTCTTTGCCAGACAGCTCCCCAACACTCTCTCTATAGATGACTTATCTGAGAGATGTGAGTTAGAATATAGGGTTTTGGAACCCAAAGTGAATCCATCATCCTTTTCTTCACCCCCGCAAGATGATAGAATCTCCTCTTTAGAGAGAACAGTGGCGAACATGGCCAAAGTTCTAGAAGGATTGGCCATTACCAAATCCGAGATAAATCAAGTGAATGCTCGACCAAAATTCGTTTCCAAGTCAAATTATAATGGTAGGCGGCGATCGAGATCTCCGCAATCCTTTAATAAATATGCTCCAAAGAACTGGTGTTATAACCACCAGAAGTTTTTTATGCTTGCCAAGTTTGTCTTTGTCGTTCCGAAGAATTTCCGAATGAGTGTCAATTTCCACAGCTGACGGAGAGGACAACAGACCGCAGGCACAAGGGTGCATCAGTATCGGGAAACGTCTGGCGCAGGAAGTAGAAGACCGTACTTTCTGCACATCAACGGCATCAACGGCGCTACAGGGAAGAAGCCAACTACAATCCGACATCCCTGTCGACTCTTTTCGTCCACGCCGAATTTTTCACATAGAGAACCAAACAGACAATGCCGGTCGCAATCACCAGCCTACTTGTTTGCATGACCCGGCCAAACAGCCCAACGAACTTCTGCACCTTCTTGATTTCAAAACTGGCGAAGAGTTCATCGTAGACACAGGTGCGGCAGTCTCAGTTCTCAAAGGTGATTCAATGGCCGAGATGTCGCTAGGCGTTCTTCTCGCAACAGCTACAGGCGAGCCCATACCAACTTATGGCTGCCAATACCGCACACTCAACATAGGTCTACGACGTGAATTTTCCCACAACTTCATCATTGCCAAGGTCTCACATAATATAATAGGCCTTGATTTCCTTCTAAAATTTCGGCTCATTGTTGATCTTGCCAATCAAAAAATCATCGACCCCTCCACCGGACTTGAACAAAGCTTTTGGACACTTGCCTCCGAGCGTTTGGAGTTACAGGTCATTCAGCCAACCCCAGTGCATCATTCAGCAGAGATATCAGCAGCTCTTCGAAAATACAAATCGCTTTTCGATCTTTAACAAGTCCGAGCTACGAGTCTCCAACACGATGCATCATATCGTCACAGAAGGACAACCTATTGCACTCAAGAAGCGACCACTGGCTCCTGCTAAGCTGAAAGCTGCCCAAGAAGAATTCTCAAGGCTTTTGGAAGAGGGAATCATCAGACCATCGAAAAGTTCATGGGCGTCACCACTGCACTTAGTCTCAAAATCAAACGGATCGTACAGAGCCTGTGGAGACTACCGTAAGCTAAATTCAGTGACAAAATCTGATGCATATCCTATTCCAAATATCAACACATTACTTGAAAAACTCAACGGCAGCAATTTCTTCTCAGTGATTGACCTCAGACAAGCGTACCATCACATACCGGTAGCACCAGAGGATATCGAGAAAACTGCAGTCATCACTCCATTTGGCCTTTTTGAATATCTTTACATGCCTTTTGGACTCAAGTGTGCTACTCAGACATTTCAAAGATTCATAGACAACATACTTCGCGACGACTCTGCTTATTGTATGTCATATCTAGATGACATTATGGTATTCAGTCCAGATCTAGAATCTCATGCGAAACATCTACGAAATGTCCTCTCACGCTTATCCAACCACGGACTCAAGATCAACTGTGACAAGACGCAGATTGCAACTTCATCCGTCGACTTCTTAGGGCATCGTATCACGGCCCAAGGTATTCAACCGTTGCCGTCAAAGACGAATTCAATCAAGAATATCAAGTCACCAAGGACTTTGAGCGATTTGCAGAAAATCCTGGGAGTACTAAACTATTATCGCAAGTTCCTTCCAGGCCTTTCAAAACAACTTTATCCTTTGTGCAGGCACCTGCGGAACCGAAAAGGACTTAGCAAGAATTCCATCATTGCTTGGTCATCCGAAGACGAGGAATTACTTCGACTTGCCATCAACTCGTTAGCAAATGCCACAATGCTAACGCATCCAGATTTCGAAAAGCCATTTCTACTCACGACAGATGCTTCTGAATTCGCTATTGGAGCCACTTTGGAACAAGAGATCGACGGAGTTCGGAAGCCTATCAGTTTCTACTCGCGTACTCTCCAACCAGTAGAAACGAGGTACGACACTTTCGGCCGAGAACTTCGCCATCCACGACGCAGTGCGCCATTTTATCAGCATCATTGGCAGTAGCAGATTTGTTGTTTTCACAGATCATGCACCACTAGTTAGCGCACTTCGAAACGCAACTTCATCTATCGCCAAGTACCCTGCCAGAGTGGAAAGACAGCTTTCGTCTAAGCGAATGGCAATTTGACGTCTTTCACGTCAAGGGCAAACAGAACTTCATTGCAGATGCCCTGTCCAGGCCAGACGTCTCTCTACAACCACCTTCGCCGTCACCATTCACTGTCAACTCCGTGGCACTCAGTGAACCTGCACTAACGCCAACTCTCCTGCGAACTGAACAACGCGGTGACATTCACATTCAAAGATCAATAGCCCGTCACCCAACCACCAACCAAGTTCATATGCCGTCTGTGGGAAGGCTTACCAATTGTTTACTTCACGGGTACGCAGCCCAACAAGCCAGTTCTGCCGACCAGCCTTCAGAGAAAAGTTTTCGATTCAATTCACTCAATTTCTCACCCAGGAAGCCAAGCGACTGTCCGACTTCTTACAGATCGTTTCTGGGGTCACAGACTTAGGCAGAATGTTAAACGATGGGTCTCAGAGTGTGCTATTTGTCAGAAAAACAAGATCACACGACACACTCGTTCTAAGTTGCAACATTTTCGGTCTACTTCTCGCCTAGCCATCGTCCACATCGACATAGTTCATCTGACAAAGGTTCAAGGTTTCAGCTACCTTCTAACTATGATCGATAGATTTACACGGTGGCCTGCGGCATTACCTCTTGGCACCATTTCTGCAGACGAAGTAACTAACGGTTTTATCTCTGCATGGATATCCAATTATGGTGTTCCCAATGAGGTCATCACGGACAGAGGCACTTGCTTCTCATCTGATCGTTTCAAAACCACCTTGCGGTACATGGGATGCATCTTACGCCAGACGACTGCCTACCATCCCCAAGCTAATGGTATGGTAGAGAGAATGCATAGGGAACTCAAAGCTGCTTTAGCATCCTCGTCCATTAATGGCAACTGGGTCGATGCACTACCTTTAGTTCTGCTTGCCATGCGTTCCCGTACTCGTGAATCCATTAAAACGTCTGCGTCACAACTCTTGTATGGCATGGATCTACGCCTGCCTAGTCAGCTCCCACGTCTACTACCGGCACAAGATGACCCACAAGACGAAGCTACCCGCCTTCGACTTCATTTCGGTAACATGTCCGAACAGCAGCCGAGACACACGCCTCGTCCAGTCTTCGTTCACCCACAGCTCCACAGCTGCAAGAGAGTACTCGTTCGCAACAATAATGCTGTTGCACCACTACAACCAAAGTATCGCGGTCCTTACCCGATTTTGCTCAGACAACCAAAATACTTCATTATTATGCAAGGCGCTACACCGACATCAGCAGTAAGCATAGACAGGTTAAAACCGTTTATCGAACCACCTGATCCTGAGAGCGTTCAACCTTCTACACACGTCTCAGGCTCCGTCTGCCCACAATCTCAACCTGCTTTGTATAACGCGTAATTAATTTTTTTTAAACATTAACATTTAACTATAAAAATTTTTTATAACCTTACGTTAATTTTCGTATTTGTCTCACGTGGCATAACCAGCTGTTCTTAGCTAACAATTGTGTAGCATTTTTGAACAGTTCTTTGGTATTATGCCATCTCTGAGGCAATGTTCGTGTACATATTTTTATGCAATTACCTTTGATTTTAATGTATATATATTTTACATTATAATGTATTTCTCACACATGACATTACACTGCCTATTTTGGTATGACCAGCTACTTAGAGCTAACGCTTTCGTGTAGCAACACTAAGTAGTGATCAGCTTCATTTCATGGTACAGCTCACTTTCATAATGCATATCTCAACTTTATCAATTCCACAAAGACCACTCTACAAATTTCATGACCACAACGTCGAGCACTCTAGCTCCTTTGGTCGTATACAAACACATTGACAACGATCCAACCTGCTTAGGTTTTAACTTAAACCTGGCAAATTCAGAGGCGATTTACCTCGAAATCTTCACGCTGCGGCTCCAAAAACTTACACTGCTCTATTTTGCCTCACGTGCTATGACCGTCCACTAGAGCTAACAATTTGTGTAGCAATTCCTAGTGGTTACCTGGCATCATATAATTGTTGAAGCAACCAACAAGCATATTTAAGCCCAGCACTTATGGTTCATCATATTTTTGCTTAACTTGGTTCGAACTCTGTCATGCATTTCTTATCTAGCCTCGCAGAGAGGAATATTTTTTTCCTTTTTTTTTCAGAGAGGAAAGTGTTGTAACGACACAAATCAATGGCCGACATATTGCGTAAATTAAATTCAAATTTATTTACGTTGCACCAATGAGAAAAAAGCGAAATTGCCGTTTAACCACGTTTAACCAATAGTGTGCAAGTAGACATATTGCATGCTATTTAAGCACGGTAATTTACCATGCAAGTCAGTTGTGGCATTTGCATTCTACCTGCTTCACGCGTGTGCGTTCTGTCGGCTGTCAATACCTACGCTGGTGATTTGATAGTTTCACCAACAACTAACTACATCCGTGACTCATCTTGTTGCGGTATACCGGAGAGACGAGCCAATTAAGTGCAGAACCTGCAGGACACTATCCACAACGCGATTACAGCTCAACCACGGGAGCGACAACTCAACCAGAGTCCACCCAAGGCTCTAGGACATCTTCAAACTCTGAAGACTTCAAGAGAACGCATTACCAGGCCCTCTTAAGGGCCCCCATATCAGTAACTAATCTCTATTCAGAGCACCTTAACCGAGTTTGTAACGTCGTACGGCATTTACTTGAGTTGGTGTTTATAGTTCTTTCGCATAGTCTCCTCAAATATCTACTCATGAACATATCTTTATATATAAATTGGAAAGCAAAACAAGATAGAAATATGTGAACAAAGAGAGTGTTCACATAGTTCACATATTTCTATCTTGTTTGGCTTTCCAATTTATATATAAAGATATGTTCATTAGTAGATATTTGAGGAGACTATGCGAAAGAAACGTTTCTTATATCTGATAAAATTTCTTTTTGTTTTTGCACACAGGAAGGGTACAATGAATTTTATTAAAGCTCGCATTTCAAAAAAAATTATTAAAAACTATTTTTAAAACGCTTTGCAAATACTCACCGTCTAACTGCTTGCCATAGTATATCTTTATTAAATTGAAGACCTTAAAAACATAAAACATTCAATTTGCCTGTGACGAAATTGAGATCCTTCCCGAGATATCAATAAAAAATTGTAATAAGTGGTCAAATCAATATTTTATTATGAAAATTCAGCAGTAAAAGATACACATACCAGAAAACAGATATGTCCGTAGAAGAAAAAAATGGAGGGCATACCTTGCAACAACTAAATCTCAAAATGAATGAATGTTAAATATAACAAAGGCAAACTATAATTTTTTTAAATAAAAAGAGAAAATTACTAATACATTACAGTGTTCACAAAAACTTTGTTTAAGAAACCCGCGATAACTGCAAATGCCTCAAAAGATATATTTCTGAATTTTTATATAGGGAATTATTTATATCCATATTAAGAAAGTCTATTAAGCAAGTCTTTTTCAAGGTTTTCCTAGCATGGTTTCGTATCTTGCAATTAAACGTATGTGTTACAAAATACAAAGCTTTTCGGCATTCATTTATATTGTATAAGAGTTTCTAAGCATTTCTGCTGCATTTAAAATGACCATTGTTTCACAAATTTGTTTGTTTTAAATTAATCGATGTCTGCTATTTTCAAATGTTGTGTTGTTGGTGAAAATTAGCCTTTATATGTTTATATATATTCTATGTTGCGAAGTTGTTAGATAAAATAACAACAGTGAAGTTCTGTTAATGTATCTTATGTTTAATACAATCCCTGCAAATAGTAAGCTATTTAGTTGACTGTGTATTTATTTTATATTGCTATATATAATTATTTCATAAACTGGTAATTTAATATTTATGTCTGTTTTTCTTTTAGGCTGGGTATTTTGACGTTTTATTTTGCCCGTCGCTAGCCCAAGGGGATGAGCTTCACATCAGATGAGGTTAACTTTCTAATTTTTCGGTATCTTCAAGAAGCCGGCTACTGTCATTCGGCTTACATGTTTGGACTTGAGAGCCAAATAAGTCAGTCAAATGTAGATGGCGCACTTGTGCCGCCAGGATCATTGCTTAGCCTTATTCAAAAAGGATTGCAATACACCGAAGCTGAAATTAGCATTGGCGAGGTCTGTTTGATCTTTTTTTATGTTTGGAATATGAATTTCAATAAATAAGGGGTTTATATAACAAAGTATCTTTTATTTTAGGATGGGAGCGAGCGTGTCGTCGAGTCATTGTCACTTATCGATGCTGTTGTACCAGATGTAATTGAAAGGCGAAAAATTTCATTGAAACAGCAGCCGCTGACAATTCAGTCTACGGCTGCTTCCGTTAGTTTTCCTATGTCTGTGTCATATTCAAACTCTTCGACGGATTCTGTGCTTAATTCTATCGGTGGATCTATTGTGTCATCGACAGTCACTCCTGGAACTAATGCTTCTGTGAATTTAAATTTTTCATCTCATTGTGTTGATGGGGTTAAGGTAACCGATGATCATTTGAAAAAATCTCCTGGATTATCACATGATCCGGTTAGTATTCAGCCTATGTCTGTGGCATCAGTAACGACTGTTAATTCTTTCGCGAATGCTTCGTTTGATCAGCATTCAGGATCTTTAACTTCAACTTCTCAGATGAACTTAACTAATCACATAGTTCCTTCTAATGCGGTGCATAGTCTGGCCAGTCACGGGAGTGGTGTTATTGTGAATAATTTTGTTAATACCAACAAAAGTACAGTATCAAATGAAGTTAATTCTTCGGCAAATAACACTAAGGGGCTTATGTCTCAGAAGATAGCAAATCCTTTATTGCCGTTCCAAATTAACGGTGATAGTCACATGGATGATCTCGGTAGGTGTTTTTCTTCCTTACTTTTAATATTGTTTGGTATATGCATTTAATTTTGAAATTATGTCAAATATTAATTCTAACCATACAACATACAGCGATGCAGTTACATATTGTTTAATATCATACATTATTTGAATTAAAGCACATGCATATTATAATAATAAATTGTGAAAAAATCTTATTTGTACGACGAAGTTTGAAAAAGCCATTTTTGCAACGTTATAACGAGATCGAAATGCATGTTTCTTAATATATAGCATAGTCTAAAAGTATATTTCGTTTGATTATATTGTGTAACAAAATAGCGCACATCAAATATTAGACGCATCCAGAACAGTTTATGTTCCGTTTGTGGGCAAATTTCTTGTATTGTAACTGAAGATAAAAGCTGTTAAAATGGTAGCTTTCGTTATGTGCAGCTACATTTTATTTGTTGCTGTGAACACTCATGGGAATCCACCTGGTTTCACATGAGGTTTTTGTAAATAAAGATTTGCATTTATTATAATAATCAAGGTTGCGATATTGATATAAGCACCGGACCCATTAATTACTTACATACGTCAGTATAAACTAAGAATTGTATAGTGTAGAAAAGAAAATTCATCCAGTAGACCGGTTTCGTCCTTATTCGGAACTCATCATGTACTGGCCAGAATTTGCCGCGGACAGGACTCGAACCTGGGCACGTCTGCTTCGGAATCTGGTGCTCTAACCACTGAGCCATCCTGCCGCACACTACACTACACACAATTTTCAGTTATATACTAACTAATATAATTTGGTTAGTCTATCTTTCCTTTAGGTGGAGCTCATATGGCATCCATTTAGACCTAAAGTTCCAACAGACAATCCCAAGTCTCTCATTACTGAACAGACACAACACTACGTGGGGAAGTGGAATTGAAATGAGCATTTATATTATGTTCGTTCAATGATTTGTATTTATTACGAAAAAGTCGTCCCTTTTCTCTGCTGTGGTTGTGATTTTCTTTAGGTCGGCTTTAATTATTGGTCAGTTTTACATGAAAAGTTCTCTGAGTACCTATTATATATATATATATATATATATATATATATATATATATATTTGTGTGTGTGTTAGGTTGTCTTGAACTCATTTAGTGTTTCTACATCTAACAGATTTCTTTCAAATACAAACCGGATTTTTTAGGCATTCCAATTGTCACTGAAAATTTCCGGACTGTTAGAATACAGCTTCACTCTTCTTTTGTCGTGGTTTGTTTTTTACTTATTTCAATTACGTTCTTTGGGTTTTCGTTGCTAGGGATTTTTTCTGAGAATTGACTGCTTTTGGTCATTGAAATTTGTTCAAACATATTTTACATATTTCTATTGGATAAATTGCGTATAAGGTTTACTTATTGGTGAACTAGGACCGCGCTTTCTTAATTGATATTCTGCTCAGCCAATATGTCTTCTGTATATTTTCTTTGGTCTACCATAATCCCGTCTCATTTTCTTTATAGCGACGAAAAACCGTGCTTGGACGGGAACTTACGCTAACAGGCTAAATGTATTTACTGGTCCACGCTATGTGAAGAGTGATTGTGGGTATATGTAGTAAAGAGTGGTAATTATCGCTGAATTTATGGAATAAATATGTAGTTTTGTCTAACACGACACTTACAAGCATAATGTTTATGTTGAAAGATACTAACCTTTTCTGGGAATTCTTGAATTTTATTTTATTCGCGAAAAGCAAAAAGTTCCGAACGAAACTATAAAATTCCAATTACTATAAACTAGGGGATCGTTTTTAGCTCACCTGTCAGTTTTGTTGTTTGGTGTTAATCCTTGACAAAATTTGGTTTAATGATGGCTCGATACTGTGAATCTTTCGCAAGCCGTACATTCTGGCTGCATGTGGATCATTTAGTTTTGCTTGTTTACGACAGCGTATACTTTTTTCCGGTTTCATAGGAGTTTGTACCTTCAGTTCTTTCTTAACTGTTTCAGTTTCATCTTTCATGTCGCGTCCTCAACTGATTGATTCTGCTTAATTTGTTTGTTAATTCATTAATGCAGTAAATGTGCTCCCTTATGAGTGTTCATTGAGACACGTAAGCCAGCTATCTGTAATGGGCGGAGATAATCATGGGGCATTCCTGATGTGCCATCATCATATCAAGCTTCCAGTTCAACTTTCTTAATTTTGTCGGCTTGATCTCGTCATTTTGTTATATGTGAAAGTTAGGTCCAAAATAATTGAGAAATATGTTTTCCTGATTTTATTCTAGTATAGTTCAAAATAAACTCGCGAGAACCCTGGAAAAACGTTGTAAAGTTGCTTGTTAATAAGTAATTTGTGCAAGCTCATTTTCTATTTCGACAACACTCATAACAAGGCGATTAACAGCACCCTTAAGCATAATAACCTTGCGTGGATAAAGCATACCAATACATATTGCCAGACGCTGATATCTGGTTGTATACTTTGTAATGCAACATATTATAGGTTTCAGTTGAATTTTCTAACAGTTTTAACGTTTGCTATTTGCTTCTTCATATTTTTAATATGGAAAGGTTAAGTTGGACCACGCGTGCATATTATACACCCAAAACAAACCGGGACAAAGAAAGTACACGTCGATTAGTTTATTCGCGTTGTATTTATTTCCTTTCATCTATTTAACAACGAATTTTGGATTTCACAAGTGATATCTTCCACAGTGCACACCACCTTTTATTTCTTTTTTGCGAAAATATTGTCGTTTTGTCAGATTTGTATAATATAAATTTCCCTGGGATACGTTTCCTTAGTAACTGGTCTTTTATTTTTAAATAAATCGGTTTACTTCGGTCCGTTAAACAGAAGTTAGTTATTGTTTGGTAATGTAAAATTAAGGTGGCTTTTGTCATTACTGTGTTGATTTACGTATTGAGTATGAGCATTTTCAAGTAAGACAAGATTCGATTTCATCAAAAAAAGAGCACAAAGACTCAAAAAGAAGCGATAGTAATCGATTAATGAAACAAGATAAAGATTCAAGCGCCTTCCTTATGAATATAAATATTAATATTAATCAAATAAGCAATGCTCCTGATTATTTACATAAATAAAAAAGCTCTAAGTTATTCAAAAACGAGTCAGAGATGACTTCGAATCTAATATGATATACCATTAGAGATGCACGAAAGGCCGTTTAACAAAGATAAAGAGTATACGAATTCTAATGAAAACGGTAGCATAATACGTCGCCTTAAACAAGCACAACTAACCGGTACCCACGTGTTCAATATATACGGATTGTCTAAGGTGGTTTACATGAACAGATTGTCACCACAGATTAATTATGCTATTGGTCAATGCTTCACGATAAAACATGACACGAGCAAAATCATTGGAGCAGTCTATAAACTTATAATATGAAACTTATTTTCATGAATCCTTTAATTAAGTGAACAAAATTAACTCATACTTTTAGGAATAAAGGTGATGCATATAATATAAGCCTATTATAAAGTGTTACAAATCTTAGTTAAGTGGCCAAAGCCTTCATCATCATTAATGAAGGTTTAGAGGTAAACGACAAACTTGAAGACTAGTTCAGTTTATTGTTACTACATTTTCTTGTTAGCATGCAAACCTTCAATTTAAAGCAGTTTTTTATCGCCGTATTGTTATTGAGATAGGGCAATGGTGTCTTAAAATTAAAATAAATATTTTGAAAGCAGACATGAAATGGGCAATACATCCATTACCCAAGCATATTCGATACTTCTAAAATGGAAATCTAACGCCACATATTCAGCTTAAAATATCGAACCTGTTCGGTAGCATTTTAGCGCTTAAAACCAACAATGCTGATTTCTTAGCAAATGAGTATTCATAAATCCGTATTGAAACCAGCATTAGATATAAAGTAAAAAGTAAGCAGTGAAGCCTATAGCACCAAAAACTTATATGCTAATACAAAAACAGTTTTTTGTTTCAAAACACCACTTGATGAATTTTAAGGCAAAAAATAACTTTACCTTCTAACGGCCCAGTATTATTCTTTATAAGCATAAAATGGCCCTCAGATCACTGTATTTAGGTCTGCGTGATTAAAAATGCAACGTATACAGGCAAAGAAGGTAACGTTCACAAGAGTAACATCATATCAGGTGCGTACTTTGGCGTTTTTAAAGAAAGGAATTAAATTTGGCAACCGATTATAGGTGGTGTCATTTGCAACTTAATTTCTCTGCAAATACATAAAAGAAAATTTTTTATTGGAATAGAATTTAAAGTTTTGAATTTGTCGGCGGGTTCCGTATTATGTGTGTTGTTCGCTTCCAGTTTTCTGTGTAAAAAATACACAGTTCGGATCTTTCTAATTTATCTAAATTTATTATATAATGAGGCAAATGTTTCATTCCTTAGAGATCTGACGAAAGAAATGATATTTTCACTTAAATTGTCTCGAATTAATTATTGTTTATACGTTTTCAAACGTAAAATATTGCTTACATCAGGCTAGTTATTATGAAAATTTATCCTCTACATAAAAATTAATCGTTTTGTCTTTCTGATAATTGGATATTCTGTCCTAGCCGAATCATATGCGAATTTCATATATAAATTAGCACTTTGCAAGTCTATTAGGTCTTACAGTATCGCAATCACCAGGTTCTAACTATCCATATCGGCATTTTTATTGTGAGATTCGTGGTAGTTAAATGATGTAGTCATTTTTATAATAAAAACCTACTTCATCGTTATCAACTCAATGAAAGTCTTATGCGCAAAGCTTGTTTATGTGACTTTGTGGTGCCTTTCTAGTCGTTCATAGTTTTCATGCATTATTGCTCTTATTGCTTTGTTTTAGTAGAATGACAGAATTACTTAAACGGACAACTTTTATTTTATTTATTTCCCAGCTCGAATAAAAATATTTCTTTCGGTAATTATATTTAATTTAAGTCGTTATTTTGCACAAGGTTAATGCAATCTAGCTTTATCTAGTCCTTTGGAAATCATACTTAATACATATTTTAACGTGCTCTTTAAGGTAGACACTTTATTATCTAACTGATGGTGATATGCGACAATTCATCTTTGCCTCTATTAGTTGTTAGGAATTGTGTTTTAGTGTTCTGAAATAATCACAGATAATTTTTTAACAAGTGTTTCTTTATTGATTGATTATTTTATAATTAATATTCTTTTATCGTATGCTACTTTCATAAATCAACATCTTTTTCATCTAACTTTTCTATTTAACAGCTTTTCATTTCTCTCTCTCTATAGATGACAAATACTATTCATCATAGTGCTCGGTTTTGTCATCATTAAATATTCAGCGTTATTGGTATCGCTTGCGACCGCAAGTTACATCTAGTCATGCACTACCTTTCGTTTTAAGCTATAGATCAAGCTATCTGACGAAATCCTATTGAATTATACTGTGATGACAGTAATTTGATTTATGCTTTCGACATAGACTAAACATGGAGTTTCTTGGGAATTTGGTACAAGTGGTGTCCCCTCACTCCATGAAATGTCACTGGAGCCGGCTTATCCTCCAAAAGGAGTCAGCCGCAGTAAAGTAAATTAAGTAAGTATAGACTAAACACCGTATAAGGTAGCAAATAAAATTCATCAAATAGACCGGTTTCGTCCTTAATCTGCACTCTCAGTTTGTTTGGAATCTAATCTATAATTACAGATCTTAGATAGCCGGTTTTAACTTAAAGTTGGAAGCGATATCAACGAGGAAGCCTGAAGTAAAGAATATCATCTTAAAATTGAGCGCAATGCGCAGATCCTTTGGAATAGGAGAAGAGACATATTGAACGAAATGTACACACGTTCATAACTCGATCACGCAAAATTTGACTACCACTGAAGAGTGGCCGATGAAATTGAAACCGGTTTAGTCGATGAATTTGTATTTGTTATCTTATATATTTAAAAACTTTATAACTACTATATATTAATTAGTTTGAAGATTTATTGCAGCATTTCGATGATATACATGTAGTCACTATAGAAAAAATAATGCTTAGGTAACGAAAGCATCTCACCAAGTAGACTGCGCCATCCTTGCTGCATACTTCACGAAAATTGATGTCCTATACTAACTTTTTTTAGTTAGCCTTTCATTCAGATGGAGCCTATTTAGCATATCTTTAACCCAAAGGGCAAACACAAGTGAAGGATTTAAATGAAGCATTTGGTTGCGCAGTGCTGTCCTTCTTTTTGTAGATTTGACCGCATTTTTCTTGTGCGGGACAATTGGTAGCACTCATAGGTCGGTAAAATCTTGAACTTTTTCCATCTTCAGATGATGTAATTTTTGGCCTCAGTTGATGGGTTCTCACTTGTCCCTTCTTCTTTAAGCCTTCAATTAGCTGATTGTCTGAAAATGACGTTGGAACAAGATTTTCCATTGTTCTTTCACCAAATTTTCGAGCCCGAATTTCCAGGCTCATCTTCAGGGTTGACTTAATACGCACAGGAGTAAAACACAACTTGTGGCAAATGTGGTATCCTCATTCAAGACAGATATATTTATATTTATTTTAATTCCAAATGTATTTTTAATTGTCTTCCTAATATCCGGTCTTCATACCTAGTCTCTAATACTCAAATGTATACAAAAACTTAGCCTTGTCCCCCTCCGCGCACACAACCACCTATAAACATGTGTATTTTACTAAAGTGACATTTTATTGAATAACTATAAGCACACCTAATGGATTGACATACACGCCAATCCATGATGTTTATATTTAATTTCTGTTCCGGACGCATAGAAAGATCAACAAAATTTTGATTTCAATCCTGCAGTAATCCTCACATGCCCCCAGTTTACCTAATCCCATCCAGCTTGCAATCGGTTATAGACCGAGAGAGAGGTTAATAAAACTGTTGAAAGAATGTATAGTATTATTATCGTTTTGACCGAATACGGTGAAGGAACAATGGAAAATCTTGTTCCAACGTCATTTTCAGACAATCAGCTAATTGAAGGCTTAAAGAAGAAGGGACAAGTGAGAACCCATCAACTGAGGCCAAAAATTACATCATCTGAAGATGGAAAAAGTTCAAGATTTTACCGACCTATGAGTGCTACCAATTGTCCCGCACAAGAAAAATGCGGTCAAATCTACAAGGGAAGGATATTAAATTAAACTATTATGGCTGGATTTTGTTGATATAAAGTCTTCATTACAAATTAAACATTGCTTAAAATTGAGAAGGCCATTTATCAAGTAGACAGGTTTCGTCTCTATTAGGAACTAGGTATTAGCCATATATATATATATATATATATATATATATATATATATATATATATATATAATCCTGTTATTATGCTTGAGTTTATTCATACTTTTTAAAATACATATAGTAAACTTGTTAGTTATTTGTGATCTCTTTTATCAAAATGGTCTATTGCTCAAACCTACACGATTCCACTGGCTAAAGTGTTTATATAAAAAAAATTTTTCTATTCACAATCCATCTATCATCTTACGTTATTTCTAAATTTATACAAAATAAACTTAATCGTTAATTTCTTATGTGCACTTTTAAACAATCACCAAGTGATCGTTTGCCTTATTCTACTTCGTTTTCATGATGATTACCAAAGCATGACGGATAACTAATTGACAAATGTCAAACTCGAATGAAAAAACCGAACTGTGTAGCACAGATGAGTTTTAACCACACTTCTCATAGTCTTACATGCAATGTACTTTTTTTGTCAATTTTGCTAGTTTGTTGATATTTGACACTTATTGAATTCGGTGATATTAGGTGCTTTAAAATAGCAAAACTATGAATTGTTTTCGGCAACAATATTCATTTTTGTTCTTGATTGTTGATATGAGATTATATGAAGCTTTCATATGAACGTTGCAGATAATCGTAAATCTACGTAACTCTTAGGACAGTGTTTTTGGCAATAAGAAACGTAGAAATACGGTGAGTATTTTATTGAGCCGTTCTATGTTACCATATTACTCACACAAATATATATTAGATAAAGGGCATAATACCGGCTTCTACTGACGAGTCGCCAGTAAGAACGCGATTATACTTTCCGTTCATACTGTCTTTGGGTTATCCTTGTGGTCATATTTGAACTAATTTGTTGTAAGGTGCATAACACCTAATACGCAATTGTATATATTTTAGTGCTCTGCAACTAACAGTATCTAGCAAAGCGATTTTGAGCTTTATCTGTTACAGGATCACCCACCACTCACTCCAACGTTGCGACTGCAGAATGAAGATCTAGACATAGTCGACAGGTTTACATATCTTGGGAGCTCTATCAATAGCGTGGGCAATATGCCCGACGAGGTAAGAATACGTATGGCGAAAGCTAGAGTAGCTTTCTCGAACCTTCGTCATTTATGGAGAAACGCCAATATTTCACTTTGCTTAAAGGTCGTGTTCACAATGCATCTGTACGCGCAGTCTTACAATACGCTAGTGAAACTTAGCCTCTTAGAGTTGATGATTTGAGATGCTTACAGGCATTCGATCATCGTTGTTTGAGAAGTATAGCACATGTTGGTTACCAACAACGAATAACCAATGTTGAAATCCGTAGACGTATTTTGGAATCTGACAATAAGTGCTCGTCGTTAGAAAAACAAATAAGGCTCTATCAACTTCGTTGGCTCGGTCACGTTTTGCATATGTCCTTATTTCGATTGCCCAGTAGAGCTCTGCTCTCTCATCCAGCACCAGATTGGCGTAAGAAACAAGGTTGGCAGAAACAGTTGAAGTCACTTAAATCCAAATTTTGAAGTATATGACCCACTCGTCTGCCAGGATGGGGTCCTCGTGCACACCATGGTTCTTGGTTAGAAACCCTTAGAGATAGAGCATCGAATCGAGCTCAGTGGCGATCTTGTTGCATATGTCTAGTAGAATCACCTTAGTAACTTTCTTTTCCTAGTAGTGCAAAGTTAGCTGCGAAGTTTGGTTTGTTTATGACGTGATACAGTGAAATCCGCAAGGAAGCTTTATTGCTGATGTCGCCTTGCCTAAATGCTAACTTGGCCATAATGGTGTTGTGGAGAGGTTTAGTTCGCCTAATTTCTGTGAGTTATCGTGATAAATTTACTCATAGTATCAAGGTATTCTTTATCTCTCTGCCTCTCTCACACTCTCGTAAATCTCACTAATAATTTGTCAAAATTCACTTGTATACTTTTTTCACTCCTTATGGTTATATGACAGTGAAACATTAGTCACTTTTGACTTTTGTATGGCTGGACATGATGATGATGATTATCATCAGAAGAAATGTTGGGGTTATTTAGTACAATGCCGGCTGTGGTTAAATTTGGCCCAGCCAAGTATGTAACTCCTGGATGGATTTATGCATCCGTCTGCCCGTTTTCATTGCATCACCATGTGGACGTTATAGGTGCGACGGGGCAGATTTATTGATTGTATAAGTAGAAAACCCGGTGAACGCTTTCGAATCCTTGGCTGACAAACCCTTCTGATTTTCAGAATGTGGTCGAGCTAACTATGATGATACATCATTATTCCATGTGCGTTTAGTAACTAGCTAATCTTGTGGTGCTATATTTTGCACCTAACACTATCTGGATAAGGCTTAGAACACTATTTGTAAGTCTGATTCTGTCGTCATAGCTCTTTTCAATCGTAGTGTAGCATTCTAAAGTTCCTTTTCATACACGAACTTTACCTATCCTGGCATTAAAATTACTGGCGTTCACTAGTATGTCCGAATGCCGCTCCAGACCAGAGGCCAAATCTAATGGATCTTCAAAGAAATCCTTTGTCTCTGTAGCATAATTTTTAGTTATTAATTACACTTACAAATCTAATACAAGTGAAACGAGATTTTAGATTTATTTAGTCAAGTCATTCTTTCGCTGCAACATTTGGTAACAGAAAACACAAACAAACCTTTCTGGTGTACTCGCACTGTTACACGAAAAGTACTGTCGTTTCTTGTGAATCAAGCCATATCAGAAAATTTGGTGTGCTCAACTAAGTTTTGTCTCCTAGAAAGGAGCAATGTAAACACTGCGTTTTTTCTGTTTACCAACCGTAAAGGGCTTCCAAGCTTGCAGAACAAGAGCCTTCACATTCCCAGAGCAAATGGCTAAACTTTCTTTGAAGTGAAGTGGCACATGAGAATCAGTGAAGCTACTGAAAGTAAATCATGTGTGTTGCATCATGTTTTGCTGCAGTAAAGACGAGGAGATGTCGCCAGTTTCCTTTTACCTACGTATTCCATGAACTCGTGCTTATGAGCACGGGCTTTGCAATTTTTACCGCGAACCAGAATTAATTAAACGAACATTGGTTGCACGGGCGGTGATAATTATTATAATCAAGGTTGCGATCTTGATATAAGCACCTGACCCATTAATTAATTACATATGTCAGTATAAACTAGGAATTGTATAGTGTAGAAAAGGCAATTCATCCATTAGACCGGATTCGTCCGAGCCCTGTCCGCGGCAAATTCTGGCCAGTACATGATGAATTCCCAAAAAGGACGAAACCGGTCTACTTGATGAATTGCCTTTTCTACTCTATACAATTCTTAATTTATACTGACATATGTAAGTAATTCCTTCCTCGAACACTTAGTCATTCTTGGTAAGGTACCTTATCAATCGAACGATACCATGGTGGAAACAATTCTGGGAATATATTTCTTAATCTTTGATATAATAAATTACGCTGAAAAAAGGATCTCCTTGTTCATATATATGTACATTAGTATCATTATTGCATTTGTGACATATTTATTGTGTTAGGGAATAAATATGTTATGGTATTTACCCAAATAGAAAATAGCATCTTCAGCCAAGGTTCATGCACTGCTTTCAATATCTTGGTTTATTTTCTACATATGAGTGTGTATACGGATATTTCTAATTGAACATCGTTAGTACTAGATGCTTTGAAGTGTCGCTGAAAGTTCTGCGCTGTATACTGACAGAGGCGAAATTAAAGCTTAAAATAGCATCTGTCGTTTATTATGTTGTGCATACTTATTTATTTGCTTGTTTGTCTAGAGTTTTTTCCAACTTAACTCCAGACATTTTCGTGCATTCGTTAGCGCTTAGAAAAATGTCAGTAAACAAGGCAAGCGTTTTTGCTTGTTTGTTTGTCTGACGCACACTACGCAAATTTCTTTAGAATCCTTGGTATTTCAAATCGCTTCTTTGAACAAAGTTTTTATTTATTTTTATGTTTTACTTATCTTTTGTATGCATGATATATATATATATATATATATATATATATATATATATATATATTGGTGTAGGTAAATTGATAATATGCAAACAAAATTCTCTTATTGTATATTTTACTAATAGAAAATGTATTCCATAAGCTGTCCAGATTCATTTATATTTACAAATGAAATTTATTCGCTTGAACGTTCGCTTAAAATGAAAAGTATATGGTGATTAAAGGCATATGAAGATGGGTCTGTTGACAAGCTGATAAAAAATCTAGAAGTTATACACAAAAGTTTGCAATTTTATTTTATGTGCATGTTGGGTCGAAAGAACTTTGATTTATTGAGTAAAGAGAATCTCATATTCGTGTGATCGCTTATGTATTGTTTTTTCTTGTAAACTTGAAACTTTTCTTGTGTCCTGGATACCACAATTGCTTTGAGCACTTCACAATGTAAAACTATAACCTATTCAGACAATTTATTTAGAAAATATAGTACTGTGAAATATGCGCCTATCAGATAATTTAATTGAGTAGATGGTTTGTAATTTGAATTAAGAAATAGATCATGTTTGAAGGTATCGCTTTATTATAAAGCTGGTACGTTAAACAGTTAATAAAGGCCATTTTACTCACCATAACTCAACTTTGCTGTAATACTTGGTAATTTAGATAGTCATTGATTTGGACAGCAAGAGGATAAAGATTTACTAAACAAATATATTATGAAACATCAATCTGGAAATGGGAAATGTACGTTCATAAACGCGCATACACACACACACAAATAACTCACCAAATTATGTCAAAATCATGTACGAAATTCTTTTATCTATTTAGTTTAGGATTAAATATGTTACGTACAACAGCATCTGCTGTGCGTAATTGTTTTGGTTCTTTACTTTGAAGAACACCTGGATGTCCACCTGATTTGTAGTGTAATTTTTATTAACATTGTTTACAGCTATTGTGCAAATGTCAGTTTAAAATGTTCCTTTTTTCGCCTCGTTAGTAATCGGCTAGTTTGGCTTACATAGCGCACTGAGCAGCTATGGCATTTGTATAAATAAACTATTTCGGACTGTTTTTTACATTGAGCTTATCATTTACATTTATATAAATCAGGCATTTTGTTGTTTAAGAAATATAACTTAAGTATTAGGCATCAGATAAGTTGCTGCTTTGTTAATTCTTCGAATGAATATTTGCGGTGGTGCGTCCCCGTTAAAGTGTATATTGGCATATATCGTCTTTTGGTTGAATGCGGCTTCATTGATTCTTAGTCGTTCATGCTTCAAGTTTATTGTATTGATGGATTAAGTTTTGACCATATGTTTGTTTTGGTCGATATTGTGTGTATGAATGTGTTTTCCCATTATTTTACCTTTCGTATTGCATTGTACCTGAGTTTTATTGTCTTCTTAACAGGCAGGACGTGCAGATTGCAGTATTTGTTACTCATATTGTTTGGCTATTCCTTTCACTGTTAATAATGATAGTGATGTCGCTTACACGACTGGTTTTGTATCCGCTTCTTACTAGTCTGATCGAATGTTTGTTATGGCTGTTATAATGGGTATTCGGGATTTACCGGATGCTAGTAAATTGTTGTTGGTTTGTGATTCGTGTCCAGTCGAGTAAAATATCATGTTGGTGGAACTTGTGAATGTTTAGGCCGGGTGCTTGTCTCTTTGTATGAAGAGATTCGTATCTGAATAATAATTGTTAAGATTTGCTTTGAGTGGAAATAAAAAATTCTTTGATTTTAATTTTATATTTCGTGGCAGATTAAGTTTTAAATCCACAATTATTTTTGAGGTTACTTTTTGCATTGTGCACACATGGTTTTACTATGTGCATCTATGTTCTTCATTATGGACATAAGTAATAAATTGTAATTAGTTTATGCTCTAATGCGATAGAACCACGAGAAAAAATAAACACTTTAAAGAAACAATATTAATGACAAAATAATAATTTAGACAAAAAATATTTCTTAAAGGACAATGTTTTATGAGTCGGCTAATCTAGCTAATATGAGTATATTTATCAAGGTAACACAATGAGGCAAATTGTACCTCTATGCAACGCCATTATGACCAAGTAAGCTATAAGGAAAATCTAAATCGGCAATACAGCTTCCGTGTGATGTTCATTCCATCGCGTCCTAAACGCGACCAAATCTTGCAGCTAACTTTTATCAACTGGGAGAAGGAGGTTGTGAAGATGATTCCACAAGAAATTTGTAGCAAGATCGCCACTGAGTTCGACTCGATGCCTTTCGGCGTGGGGTTTCCAATCAAGCACTATGATGTGCAGGTGAATCCAATAATGGTAGACGAGCGGATCCTTTACTAACCAATTTGAATGTTGTTGATTTAACCGTTTCTTCCTTGTCAAATTCTGTCCATCTCGTTTCTAATGCCGATCTGGCTGTGGCTGGACGCTTTTATGGGCAATCGAATTAAAGGCATACGTACAACATTAGTGACCAACGCGATAGATGATGCCTTATTCGTTTGTCTAACAAGGCGCCCTTTCTGTCCGCTCGAAAAATACATCTACAGATGGTAGCGTTACATTTTAGTTGCTGGTAACCTATAAGTTCTTTGCTTCAAAAAAGGTAGTCGAATGTCTGTAAGCGTCTAAAATGATAAAATCTCAATCGTATATAATAAAACTGCACGTTCATATGCCTTGGACACACGACATTTACGGCAGGGTGACACTCCATAATTGGAAAAGGTTTTCGCAATTCTCATACTTGCCGCGTAAGTCATAACCTGAGTTATTGATATAGCTACCGAGATTTGTAAATTTTTCATTTTCATCGAGATCTCTACTTTGAAACAACACATTTTAGTGAGTGTTGGGTGATCCTGTAAAATTATCTTAGACGCGCTCGAATTATTATATCGGAGAACTACTGTACTATTGAAGGTTTTCTAAACAGAATCTTGATTATCAAACAATAATACAGCACCGTCTGTATTGTAAAGATTGTATAATCTACGCCCGAGACCACTTCGATACCTGCATCTTGAACGTATAGACGAGTATTTGTCATAACAGAATCAATTACAAAATTAAAGGAAAATGGGGAATGTGGAAAGATTATAAAGTTGTAAACTTTAACGCGACCAGAAGTGATATGTGTCAACGGGGCGTATAATATTCAATAATTTAGTCGGCATTAATCTCTTTGAGAGAATATTGAATAGAACATTGTTATCCACCGAGTCAAATTTCCTCTTCAAGTCTAAAAAATGGCTATTGTAGGACGATGATGTACATGTTGTTGTTCAGGAACTTCCATTGAGGTAAAAATAGTATTCATACATCGTCGTGACCAAAATTCTTCTTTCTATCTCGTATGTGATTAACTTGCAGAGCTCAGACGGCGAAAAATCTACTTACAGCTGGAGTTAGGCTTATAACACAATGCTTTACTTTACTTTACTGCGGCTGACTCCTTTTGGAGGATAAGCCGGCTCCACATTTCATGGAGTTTCTTGGGAATTTGGTACAAGTGGTGTCCCCTCACCACTCGGCTTTTTGATCGAGGACGCACCTCTAGCCTTTGCACATCCAAGCGCAGTCTGCAAGGCAGCAGTAAGTTGCATGGTTGCCGGTGGCTGTTGAGAGCTCATTCGCCATTCGGAAGTACGGGGTACTGTCCAGGAGTCCATGTAATCCTGTGGCTGTTGAACCCTTTTGTGGCGGGGAACATACGCCGAGTCATGGTGCCGTCGTCGGGCTCATGTGGTATTTTATAGGAGATCCGATTGCCGGTCGGAGATCCACCACGCCCTGGTGACACCACCGCCATAGCCCCGTTAGCCCATGTACGATCGGCCATCGAAACATGGTTGACACCGTCGTACCACGTTGAGGAGGGATGGACTTTACGACGGTTTATAACACAATGGTTATCTTAAGATTTATTATTACCTATTTTGAAGATGGGAATGATTGTCGATTAACTCATAAAATATCTCCACGGTCTCCTCATTTGATACAAATCGTGAAAGGTTAGTCAGAGACAAAGAAATGGTTTCGCACAATCCTTAATAATAAATAAGCTTAGAATCCAATCATCCGAGCCTACAGTTTTGCGCCATTTAAGAGATAGGCTTGCATTCCATATTCCTATCTGATTGTATTTTTGAGATTAGTATTACATATTGTTCATACATGATTAATTACGAGGGTCGGAACGGACGCAGGTGCCTAGGAATATTGATCGGTTAAGTGTTCAGCCCATTTTTTACGACAACATTCAATCTAGATTGTTACAATAATCTATATTTTTTCTAACTAACTTCTCTCGGACCCGTAGCGTGACTCAGAACAGATATCGGTCTTTACCTTACGCGAACAAGTCTTCCATCTTTTGGACTTTTCTGGTCCGAATGAATTCGATAGCGACCGTTATCATAACTGTACGAGTGATACTATGTGTCAAGCAAGCAGGAATTTTCTTCCTCGTTCAGAGTAACTTTATGGATTTTCAGATATAAGGTGTATATATCTACGAGAGCGTACAATGTTATGTACAGTAAATATGCATTGTACATAATGAATCTTATCTTCGTCTGTAGTAAGTTATATTTTTAACCCTAAAAAACTTATATTTTAAAATACCATAATATCTTTTTTTGAAAACGGCAGCTTACATATATTTAAAATTTATATTTATTTTTCCGAAAAATGTGATTGCATGCCAACAACGGATAGGTACATTTGTGTTAAAAAATGAACGACGGTTCTTGATGCAACAGCCATTTATAACTACTTGCAACTGTATGCCAGCAGCTATAAATCGATATGTGGTGCAAAAAATCTACGTCTGAAATTTGTGCTACTTAAATATAATCTATGTTTACCCACCTGTCGAACAGTTGTGCGCCGTTATCGTTGTGCGTAGAGCTTAATGTGAATTTGCGACCTAGATGAAATTTGGCGTTACTTAAGCGCCCAACTTGAGCATTCCTGCCACCTATAACGAAGAACATCTTTCTCTACTTAGTAAGGTGTCTTTGTCTTTGCTGCAATCGGTGTGAGTATATACACATAAAACAAAAAGGCAACGTTTATTAAGGTTTTAGGCATTGATTTTAGTATACGAATATAAGCGTGCCAAACAAAGTCGGCTGTTAACAAGGATTGAATCAGTTAAATAAGTTTTACCTCGCAAGCTAACGACAATACTGACGCCACATTTTTCGACATTAATAAGCTACTTGGATCCAGAGATTTGAAGCAAATAATGAAATGAATTTGTATGTATGACTCAGCAAATAAGGCGAACATTTATATTCTGCGCAACAGCTGATACAGTATTGTTTCATTAAAAGTTGGTCTTTGTTGCGCACTGCGTTTTTCTTATGTGGTTCCTTGAATTTTACTATTAGTTCCGCAATAACCAGATTGATTCTCATTTACAAATACGCTCCGTGTAGTCTTTGTGATGGCTGAGTGATGATTGGTGCTGTCACTCCGAGGGCTTCCACATCATTGGTACTAATCAATGAGATTGTTGGGCGATCCATTCTTGGTGACTAGCTTAACGTTTCTGCACTTCATTTGAAATACCTGTCTTATAAATCTAATAATACTCAATTACAAGACCACATCTGCTTAAATCTGGTCTTGTGAATGTACGATTTAGTAGTTAAAAAGCCCTATTTCTTCTTCAATGCCTTCTGAAAATTTACTTCAAAATATAAACTAGCTTTAGATCATTGACAAATTTTAATAATTCGTTATTGTTTTATATTCATTTTTCATTTTATCTTAAATATAGGTAACCATTTTTGCAATAGCAGTGGAGCTGGTTTCAACCAAAGAATTTTAGATGACTCCTCCAACAGCTGTATCACGAATAACAATAACTCTACTTCGGCGTCAATCCCGGGTCCGAACGCAATGGAGGTAGACATCTCTAGTGTGGTAGGCAACAACAGCTCCAACGGCAATTCATGTAGCGTTGTTGGATCCCTGCTCGCCAACTCCACTGCTAGTCAACTTATTGTTCATCCATCTGGCGTTCCTACTGGTATAACTTCTTGTTCTTCGTCTTTTGTCGGTACAACAACGACTCCTGGAGTTGTCATAAGCAACCATAGTAGTACAACCAATTGTATTGGTAGTCCTCTCTCAAACTGTGTTCCGAATTGTACATCCCTGACAAACAATGTCCAAAAACTATCTAACAGTCTAACATCTAATTGTCCTGTGACATCGACAGCAGCTAGTGTACCTGCCCTGTGCATAGCTAGTGGGTTTAGTTCTACAGCGTCTAACACGCCGCATATATTTCCTGGTCAGTCATCGAACATCATGAACTCCTTAGCTAGCACAACGATGGTTTTGACTGCGTCTTCTGGTTCGCTGTTTTCTGCATCCGCTCCTACCTCTTCAGATGCAACAGCAACCAATTGTCTGCCTGGTCCTCATTTAGTTTTGCCATCTAGTGGGCTAACTTCTAGTTCATTTTTAACACCGACACCTTCCATTTCTTCTATTTCAAGTTGTTCGTCCACATCACCGGGAATGTTAGGACTTGGAGTTGGTGTAATCGGAGCCAGTTCGATGCCCGCCACTTGCACAACGATAACACATCATTCCTCTACAGCTGTTAGCTGGGCAAACTCAGTCTGTTCTTCGTCTCTGCTGACTTCCGTGCCATGCA
The DNA here is from genome assembly GCA_029291075.1 of Eudiplozoon nipponicum. NCBI lineage: Eukaryota > Metazoa > Platyhelminthes > Monogenea > Mazocraeidea > Diplozoidae > Eudiplozoon > Eudiplozoon nipponicum. The sequence goes on from JAQBSW010000271.1 coordinate 153,998, forward strand.
ATGTCTCTAGTTCAAGGGTACTTTCCTCTCACCCGACATGTACAAGTTTAGGCGTTTCTTTAAATTCTGGCGGTCTACTATCGGGTAATGCTAATGCCACTGGTGCTTTACACTCGCAGCAACTGGCCGCTGGTCTTATTGGTGTTTCCGGCTTTCACAATGCAGCTATTCATTCCACGCACCATATTGTAAATCAGGCAAATTCTAATCATCAGGCTCATCCGGCAAGTGGGATATCATTGTCCTTGTCTCCACTGGTTTGCAATACCCTCACTGCAACCACGAGTTCAGTGTTAAACTCTACTCTAAATAATGCTACTAGAAGCAAGTAAGCGTTAGCTCAGCGCGTGATTAGTTTTTCGTCACGCTTGAGTTTTTTCTATTGACGATTTGTAGTCAGATGTCTTTGTTTAAATCATATTTTTACTGTAACTTAGGGCCAAATTAGCATTTTGGTATATTTAAGTGTTTTTAACTGGTTGAATTCGGTTTGACGATTGTAAAATATATTTGTGTGCTGCCAGATAAATGGCATTTTAATTGGTTACACTGAAATTGAAGCACTAGAACATGTGATGTCTGCGCATGTTTGTCAGATTCTTTTACTACATCCAAATAGTATTAAAAGCATAATGCATAAAATATCGATTTATTCTTACATGTGTCTATGGAGCCTGACTCAATTTACAATTTGGTGTACTCAATCGATTATTAAATGTTTAATATTTTTTTATTATTCGAAAAATACATTTTATGTTTGTTATCTATCGTTAATGTTATTTCTAGTATAATAAATGGTCCGATATCACATTCGGCGATGATAGGCGGTGGTGGCGGGCCTGCTGTTTTCGTTGGAGGATTATCAATTGGTGCTGATCAGCCGACATACGGCTCTACTTCACTTCTAACTGCAACTCCCTCTTGCCTACCCTCTGCGTGTCTCCAATCCTTGTCATCTATATCGGCCTCGTCCACGTCAGCAAGTATATGCTCGTCCGCATCTTCAAATGTTTCGCCTGGTGTTATCGCCAATTCAACGTCTGTAACAGCTGCTAGTAATGCAGCTGCAGCTGTACTCAATGCTGTTCAAGCGGCTGCAGCCGCCGCCTTGTCGGGGACCTCTGGTGGCAGTATCGGTATTCCCATTAGCTTACCATCGGGCTGTCCACTATCAAATCTACCTGGTGCTGGGACTGGTGTGTCCCCACTTCAACTTAACGCAAACATGTCAGCCCACCACCCAACACAACATAATCCGACATATCAGGGCTCTTATGCAGCTGTCTCGTCACCGATTTCGTCGGTGATGGCAAATTCACATTCTTCGATTGGTCTATTAAATTCTGCACAGTCAACCGTCCCTGGATTTTCCGCAATTGTTTCCTGTGCTTCTTCAATTGCATTGTCCTCTACCCTTGCTCCAGTAACAGTTGCGGTCAACTCCTCTCCTCTAACTTGCTCGTCTTCGTCGACCTTATGTTCAGTTAATTCTACTTACGCACCAATGCCCTCGCCAATGCTGACTTCAGTAGGAGCTGGTACCGTCCATTTACCACCACAAATGATTAGTTCTGCTATTAGTGGTGTTCAGACGGCGTCATCATCCTCATCATCATCTCTCGGTCTATCAATGGCGGGTGGATTGTTTTCTGTTTCATCTACGAGCGGTATGATGACTTTTACTTAAACTAGTTTATGAATGAAATTTATCGTAGGTCAACATAGATGCAGCATTTATTATACATAAACTTGTTTATAATCATGGAGGTCTTTGATAATGTGACAGAACAGAACAAAATACCATATATACTTTAGAATTGTAGAATTGTAGTAGATTCTGATCAATCAGATTTATATCTACATATAAAGTGATATAAGGAAATCCACAAGATATCCATAGTTATGACATTCTATTCCTTTTAATTTACTTTGTCTAGTGCCCTTTTTATGTGTATTTCTAAGAGGCTTCGTATCTGTCTTCTGCGAGTGTTTCTTGCCGTAAAGGTCGCACTCACCTCTCTTTAATAATTTAACTTCCCTCGTGTATAGGTTTTTCATTGCTATGCGGCAGGGAAAAACCAATTGTTGGTAGGTACCATGTCGTACTTTTTAATCTTTTTTTCAACAAAATTCTGTTGTTGATGTTTAGGTATTGGTGGCAGTTTTGGCATTCCTACGAGCTTACAATCAGCCTTCCCCAATCAAATCTGTCCGGTGCATGGAATTATTTGTCACCATTTCTTCTTCATGAAAACCAGATTTCAAATGAATACAACAAAAGTATAACTAAACGTACTCTTGCTACATTTCGGTTACGTTATAAATAGGGCTGGTGTTTATCTTTTGTCCGCAGACAACGTTTAATTAAAAAAAACATTTTAGTTTCAAGCAGTCTATTTTCGTTCTTTAGTTTTGCTTATCTCATCATTAACGCAAAATCAGACATACTCAATCGCACATACAAATGGAGAACACTGAAATGATAACTGATTTAATGTATTATTGTTGAATATTATTTCCCAAACTTAATTCCCTATTCTTTCACGGTAAACCACTATTGGTGTTCTTTCCCTTAAAAATAAATTCTATTACCTAGTATTCGTTAGGCTATTTAATACTCACAGATTCTGTGAATAGTAATAACTGCGGCAGGATAGCTCAGTGGTTAGAGCACCAGATTCCGAAGCAGACGTGCCCAGGTTCGTATCCTGTCCGCGGCAAATTCTGGCCAGTACTTGATGAGTTCCCAATAAGGACGAAACCGGTCTACTGGATGAATTGCCTTTCTACACTATACAATTCTTAGTTTATACTGACATATGTAAGTAATTAATGGGTCAGGTGTTTATATCAAGACCGCAACCTTGATTATAATAATAGTAATAACTATTTGGATCAACCACACGGACTTAAGATAAATAACAGTACAAGCTCCCTAATCGTACATAGCACATCTTTTCTCAATCACGCGATGGCGCATTTGACCTATGTTGTCACTATGAGAGTATACATAACATGAAATGAACAACGAAGAATAAATATTTTTGAAATGCTAGAATGCTTTCTCACTCTTAGTCCTGTAAATCATACTTGCTGTCGACGTCATCGACACAACTCTGTTTTGGGGGTCGTAAGTGCTTTATGGCTTTTTATGCATTCATCTATTATTGGATTTGACAACTACTGAATTTCAATTTCAAATTTACTTTACTATTATTTGCATACATAAGATATGCAATTATCCATTGTTGAAACAGTGATATAACATGCCCAGAGGCTGACAGGTATCAACCCACAATGAATAAAATGTTTAAAGTAAGAAATTGCGATTTTCACTACTGTTAGTCTCACATATATTACAATTAAACCCTCATTGTATTGGCGGATGAATCCAGATAACCATCAAATGGATGTTCAAAAAGTTAGGAAATGGTCAGAGAATAAATTCGGCCAATTAATTTAAAGATAAGCGCTTTTATATAATAAATAGCAAATTTAATTAAGTAGTTACTTGATTGCTTTTTGATTCTCTTTCCTGTACAAGGTTCATTGGTATATAATTTTGAAACTTTGATTGATAAAACTTAATTACGAACCGTGGGTAGCGTATATTTAACCTTCAACTGGTTATATTTTTACCCGATCTGTAAAATTTCAACTTTTGATGTAGGTCATTTAGTAGGTTCTGGACAAAGCCTGACCTCGACTTGCGCATCTGCGAATAATCATTTTGTGGCAGCGGGCTCTTCGGGTTTAACATCGATGAAACTCGCGTTGTCTGCTAACACAAACTCTCTAATCAGTTCAGAAAAACACCAACTTCAAAGCAACGGTGGCTTGGTTTCTTTGACGCCTGAAACTGTTAAATTACCACTATCATTTGTCGGTTCGACGACGGCCATTTCGCAAAACTCAAACTTAAATTCGTCGGGACTTGCTGGATTAACGATCAATAACTCGTTATTGGTAGCAGCATCAGCTGCGACTCATCCTACTCCTGGTCTGAACTCATGTGTCACATCGCAACATCAACTCGTTGGTCTGTCATCCTCTCATGTTCAGCAACAACAGATAGGTGAACCAATTCCACTCGATAGGATAACAGTTTTGCGAGGCCATGAATCAGAAGTTTTTATTTGTGCTTGGAATCCAAAAGAGGATCTCTTGGCCTCAGGGTAAGACATTTATCTGTTTCTGTTTCTAGCCTTTTTAATCAGGTTGAAGAAGAGTCTTCCCGTTGGGTTCTAAACTCACAAAAAACGCTAGTTTTATCCTATTTTGATGATTTTACTAAGTGGTACCTTACTGCCAATCGTCAAGAATTTTGTTTTCCTTTTATCTCTGGTGACAAGAGACAGATAAGCATTTTCCAACGTTTCCAGAATTATTGGCCTTGCAGATATTTTGTGCAATTCATTTTGGAATAGACCATCTATTTCACTGAGCACCAAATCTTAGGTCTCCTTGTCAAGTATACAGTCAGTCCTGTCTTATGTTGCGTTGATAGCCGTACGTTAGGTCGCATTATTGAAAAGCAAAATTTACGAGCCAACCTGTTCTATACGGTTGTTTTTGACATTTTGCAATTATCGAAACTGATTACAAAATTCGATTTGGCTATTTTAATGCTGTCTGAGTTGGCCAATTTATATCCCGCTGGCCAATCCCCCGAAGCATCTCCGGCAGTGACGAGAACCAGATACTATTCTCAAAATTGGTTATTGGATTACATCGTACCATTCTCTCACTATGTGATATAATTGGATGGGTGAAAATGTGTCCGAATCTAAAAACAAAAAGGGTTCATTTGAGAGGCCTGGCTAATTATATTTTTGTTAGCATTGGCTTCTCTGGATATCACCTTATGGGAGAATGGTGTATCCGGTTTTTGTACAGTACTTTAACTCATTACATTAGATAATATTATCGTTCAGTTTTGCATCATTTGATTATTAGTTTCATTTGCATTGCTCAGTAGGTCCTATTTAAATATGCTTTTGGCATGAGTCAAATGCTTTTAAAAACAGAATTTCATCTCCTGGCATGCACATGGCGTGACTATGAGCAATGACAGAATGGATGAAAGTGGTTTATGATGCCTCAAATATTGCCAATTATTCAGATAGATGGTGCTCGTCAGCTTGTTTTGGAGGGCTATCTAAAAGCATGATGACTAAATTCGGGTTGTCTATCCCCATTGGGCATTTGCGTCCTGGGTTTCTCTTATAGCTCATGAACAAATATGTAGAACACAGTTATTAATTATATTATACCGCATCTCCGACTCGCAGGATAAAAAGGGTTGCCCTATATGCTGAGTCTCGCATGACGGAAAGTCAAAGATTAGCTACAGCGGATGGGCTTGAAATTTGAATCTCCAGTGTTAAGGGTTTACACGAATCTGAGGAAGAAGCAATATCGTTGTGCACTTATCGAAGGGTGATTAATGATAGTGCTAATTCCAATCTGAGGTCATTTAGTGTGTGATATGCCTATCTGACCCAATTGTATAGGACTAAGGAAGCCGTGCTAATATGCACGAGTGGTAGAAATAAGTAGGAGGAAGTCGATTGGCAGTGCTACATTTATTAGTGAAACAATCAGCACGCCAAAATACACACTGTGGACTTTCAGCATCATCATGATCATGCACAGTAATAAAAGCGCCATTAGTAACTAATGTTTCACTGCCATATAACTAAAAGATGATAAACAAAGATAGAAATTTTGGCGCACACATTGTTTGATGCATTTATGAGTGAGAGAGAGAGAAATGAGAGTTGATACAAATATACTTTGAGGAATCAGAATTGTCGCAGTTGCTTAAGAAAGCTGATCTTTAAAGTATTCAGCCCAACTATCAAGGCGACTTATTTTAGCGGTTATAAGATGTTTCCTACTATCCTTTATAGTTTCTCTAACTTTATTTTCTTAAGCCTGTTGCACGGATACTTTGGAACAATAAGCATCTGATTACATCATATAAACGCTTATTTTATCTCTTTTTGGTCCAAAGTAAGTCGAGATAGACTTTCAGAGCGCAGTCAAGTTGGTCTCTTACATTTCTAAGATTATTATTATTATGAGTCGAGCCAGGTGGAATTTGGCGCTTTGTATTGAATATCTCCATAAATTTTACAGAAAACCAATGCTTATTCTTAAGGGGAACTGCAATGCCACATACAATTACTTTTAATCAAGGTTGCTATCTTAATATAAACAACAGACACATTATGTACATGCATGTGTCATTATAAAATAAGTATTGTGCAGTGTAGAAAATGCAATTCATCCAGTAGACCAGTTTCGTCCTTATTGGCGACTCTTCACGTACTATCAAGAATTTGCCGCGGACTGTACGTAATGAGTTCCCAATAAGGACGAAACAGATCTTCTAGATGAATTTACTGTTCTACAATGTACAATTCTTTGTTTTTAATGACAAATTCATGTGCATAATGGGCCAGTGTTTATATCAAGATCGCAACCTTGATTAAAAGTAATTGTTATTATGACCCGCGAAACCAATGTTCGTTTAATTATATAAATTCCACATACAGTATTATCTGCGTTGTGCATTGTGCATCGTCAAAATTAAATTCTAACTTTACCCATCAAGACCCGTTAGCTTTGACTTAAGAATATCTTCCTATTTTTGTCAGTAGGGCGGTTGTTCGAGTTTGCATGCATCTATTTGGGGTTTATTCTTATTTAGACTTCCGGAAAACCAAAGCAATGGATAAGTTCATGTTCCGAGTCGACATGTATTCCATAACGAACGAAAATCCTGGATGAAACTACACCATCTGTAGCTTATCGCTACATAATCTATTTTGGTCCACAGCTGTCCGGGGCCTGGTAGATGTCCTAACATCTTTGAATTTCACTCTCTTCTGAGTAGTAGTCATTCTGACAATGTGCCATATATGGCAAACAGCGTGATTAGCGATAAAGTGACTTAGAAATTCCTTCGAAATCCTTACTTTTGATGTAATGGCAGACTTACAATCTCATTAGAGAAAAAACTATCCCTCCTGCAGTTTTCATGTTCCGTGTAAATGTGGTTCAGAAGAATCCGCACCGGCTGTTTACCGTGTTCTTTAGGGATAAAGCTGGTTTTAATGAGTGGATGTGTGTCATATTGGTGCCCATTCACAAAAGAGGTGACACTCACCAACTACTGTGGATGAGCTTTCCTTATGATGCATCAAAAGTTGTCAAGATGTGTATCAGTTACAGTCTGAAGCTAAACGCATAAAAATGGTCACTTCTGCCAGTCGTCAAGGGTTTCGTCTGCCTAGGATCTAAGGGAACACAAGACAGATCTTCTACCCGCAAATATATACGTATTAACTTTGCAGCCGCTGTTTTGAAAATTTGTGCTAACCACTGTAGAAATTTTCGACTATTTAATTGCGCACTAATTGCAAAGTGTTCAATTTGAAAATACTGTCGGTCATCATTTATACTGCGGGGGCTTAGAAGATGACATGCTATAGCTGTCAGCGAATTTGTTAAGCCAATTGAGAGGTGATTACTTGGTAGTTCTTTGGTGTTCTAGCACAATCTAAACTTGTTTTGGAATGCTGACTGCTCTAATACCTTTCCTTGTCCGTATGTTTAAGTTTAGCCTTATTGGTGTATAGTCATTGATACAGGAACCGAATAACCCGTAACATCCCACGAAGTGCACCATCGCAATATCTTTGTTGATAGATTTCTGCAGTGTATATCGTAGCTGTAGCCATTTCCCGCCTGACAACGGAGGACCAAACTTGCAACATCTGCAAAAGTCTTGTGCGCACCACTAGAATAAAACCTTTCCTTTATCATACGAATTTTTAAATTAATTTACTGCGTAATGGTGAATTTAAATCATTCGTTCTAGATGTAGAACACACATTCTCGACTTTTCGATGAAGATTTTTCACTGTTGCCGTAAAACTATATGCACCATAAAGATGAGGTATGCCATTCACCTCCTATAGTAAAGTTGACCGAGTTTACTTTTTCATGCACAAATATAAATTCTATAACTATATGACAGTGAAGTATTCGTACTTAAATTCAGAAATATTGCCCTGTTGCGCGCGCGCGTTTGTGTGTGTCTGTGAGAAATGTGCACATTTGCTCCGCATTTCTTGTAGAACCATAAAGTGGTTTACGGTAATTTTGCTGAAGCTAACCTATGCCCAGTTGGTATGCAAAAAGCACAGGCGTGTTTGAAGTTATATTTCGGTTATGCTGATTGACATATCATTCTTTTACTAGATTTGATTACTTGTTAAGGGGTTAAGCATTCATATTAAATAAATGATGATATTCTTCAAAAAATGTTTTCACTGCCTTCATTCGTAATTGAATAAGTCGTCATTGCATATGTGGAATCTTGTCAACTGACGAAAGAATCTAAGTAATGTGTGTTAATAATTAAGTTGTCTGGATACTGGCAGATTCCCGTGCATCTTATGGCACATTACTTTCGTCAAGCCACGTTATTCGATGACTTCCTATTGTTTAGATTGTTATCTTTATGCTAAACTCGAAAAAGGTAAACCTCGGGCTAAATTCATTTCCCGCTACATACGAACATTGAAATAAAGACTGGCTATTTGCTTCCGTTATGCTTATCAACATATCCATGTCTGAATGTCTATTCAGATATGCATGTATTTATTTATGCATGTATGTGTATTTTTGTATGTTCTGATTTGTGTTCGTTTATGCGTATGAAGGTATATATATATATATATATATATATATATATATATATATATATATATATATATATATATATATATATATATATATATATATATATTCACATGTAGGTGTGTGTTTAATTGTGTATGTTTGTATGTTTGTGTGTGTGTATATGTCAATTATACTGTGCATGTTACAGTAAGTTTTTTTGAATTTCGAAATGCACTGCCATAAACTTCGTCAGTTATACAATGTACCTTCTGCCCATTTCAAATCATGGGTGTTCAGATAAATATTGTAGAAAAAGTCCGTCCGTTCACTTAATTTTCTATCTGATTTAATAAACTAACGGATTTAATATTTCATAATTGATTAATTACATGTAAATTTAATACTATGACCATTCTAATTGTTTATAATGTGCACGCATTCTACGTTATGGAAGGTTTCGATTTGAGCGTCGTTTTGATGTTACATTGGTGTCGATTTCGCCAACTGTTTAATTTACTCTGGTGGTGTTTTATTTTCTGTTTTAGAGCAAGTTTTATGGAATTTGAAAAATACTTTTGCTTACTTTATATTTGTGTGCTTGTAATCTGGTCTAATGATTTTCCAATATTGTGTAACACTGAATTTTAGTTTTGAGCATGGGACCTATCAAAGTGTCAATCAGTTTTAGACGTTTAGTAATATTTTTCTAGTACGCTTCTCGCACGTATGTATACTTTACATTTAATCAATATATGATGAATATCAATGCATCCACATCGTAAAACGGTTTTGCATCTATTAAATTATTACGTGCGCCTTCAACTTCAATATATATTTTCTACCTTCGTCTGTGCAAATCTTTCAACTGTTCATTTAGGTTATTTACAACACTGCACTCTTATTTGCTGATTTATCTATACATTTTTGACTAATAATTATCCGCGCGTCTTCCAAATTTCCGAATGTATTTAATGCAATTTCCAGCATTAACTAAATTAATATTTTGATATCTTAATTGGTTTTGCGTGATGCACTTATCACAGTTCCTTCATACATGACGATCTCGAAATTTCGTTCAAAAGAAAAACGACTGGCAGCGATACATCTATAATTCCTTGGTAGATGCTTTGCCATAATGAGTTAACTTGACCTCGATTGACCCAGTTAATTCCTGATGTACTCTCTCATTTAACATCAAGATATTTTATAACCTTTTTCAGGTCGTCTATTTTCCATTTATGTTCAATTTGTAAATCCAGCTAAAATAGAATTAATGTTACCCCCTTTGTTTAGAGTGGAAATTTTAACTTCGCCGTTCTGCAGTTAGTTATCGTCTTTGATAGACCGTAAAAATCAAAAAATTCTTGACATAGAATTAACATTTTTAAATTTTAACGGTATTTGTTTTCAAATCCTAAATCAAAACTTATTTGATAGCATGTTAAATGTTTCTTGAAGGAATTTCTTTGGTGCGCACCTGGATTAATTGAAATTACCTGATATGCGTTTTGACTAACGCAGCTTTCATTGTTCCAGTAATTTTCTTTAGTCTTTCGGACTTCTGGGTTTATCGCTCATGGCATGTTTTTATGACGAGTGTTTCTGAATTATGGGTCTCCCCCATCTCAGTTACGTCATTTACATTGAGTGTGTAAAGCGAATAGTTATCGCATGCAATGCACTCTGGTCTAAATTAGTTATGATGAAAACAACGGTTATGAAAATGCACACACACACACATGTAACACGCGAATATCTAATGAAAGGTCAGTCCGATGTTTATAAATATTATGACTAGAAGAAATAACGCGCTTGCTTCATTTTTTTCGTGAAATGCAACTGATGAAGATCTACGATAATTTAGATCGAAATATTTTGCAAAAAGAAAATTACTGGAACAATGAAAGCTGCGTTAGTCAAAACGCAGATCAGGTAATTATATGATAGCAATTTGGATTATTCCGGAAACAAATTCCTTTTAGGTAAACTGATATTCCTAACACGAAAACGTGTGACATTGGATAGTATTTCGATCGTTATCATTTTATGTTGACTTACCATTCTTGTCGGAGACGGGACGAATTTGCACACTTTATCTTCTTAGTCCTTCCATCTTAGTGCACGATGTCCGCTGTTCAATGAAGCGTGATGTTCATTTGATACCATCGAAGCCTTCAACACGCCGTTCTTCTTATGATGCCTGAGGTATACTATTTAATGTTGATCTATCTGTATGTTTGATGTTTTGAGACATTGTTTTCTAATTTCATCATAAGAAATATCGTAATGGGCAGTGCATTTTCACACACAAATTTAAACAATTTACTTTAATCAAGGTTACGATCCTGATATAAACACCTGACAAATTGTGTAAATTTGTCAATATAAACTGCATTATATAGTGTAGAAAAGGCAAAAGACTAAAATTATTATATATATATATATATATATATATATATATATATATATATATAATGGCTCATGTGTTTATATGAAGATCGCAGCCTTAATTAAGGTAAATGTTATCACCACTCACGCAACCGATATTCATTAAATGATTTAAATTATAAATGTTTAGTCGTTCAAAACACTATAGCTAATAAAATGTAATCATTGGAGGTTAGGATAAAACTAATTAAATGGAATTCAATAACCAAGCATTGGTACACAAATAAACGCACACACACACACACACACACATATATATATATATATATATATATATATATATATATATATATAACCATAGCACCCTTTACTAGAGCAAAAACAAAAGGAAATTTTATCAGATTTAAGAAATACTTTCTCATTTTCTTCTCAATTATCTACACTTGAACATCTCTTTATATATAAATTGAAAGGAAGAACAAGATAGAAATATGTAAACATGGAGAGTGTGAAAAAATGAGAACCAATCAATTGCATGCGTCACCTCCAATTCAAGCTCAGTGCCTGAACATGCTTCTCCTTGCATAAGCTCGGCTGCAGTTTGTTTATCCATAAGGCTTCGTATGTGGCTAGCTCCCTTTTCTTATTGCATTTAGTAATTATTCTAAATGCTACGTCTGGAGAACATACGTGCGATGTTTTAACGATGTGTAGCGCAATTGCAGACGTGTATTCACCATTAGATTTAAAACAGGCGTTTAAATCAAAATGTTTTCTCATTCGAGTAATTAACTGCCTGGTCGATCGGCCTACGTAAGTGGATCGATTACTTGCGCATGTACATTGGTAAGTAATATTTGTCGACATTATCGGCTGTTTCTCTTTCATAGTAAGTAACGGCAAGTGTGTTACCATAAATAATATTTGAAGTTTAGCTGCATTAAATGTGCGTGTTAATGCTGCTTCAACTTTCTTTTGTACCATTTGGGAAACTGCATCTCCCTTATATGGGCTGTTCAGATAGACTGTTTTCTTTTCCGGTTCGTAATACGCCTGTTTCTATTTAATTCCCCATTTCAATTTATTGTCTAGGATAAACATTTAACATTAAATCGTTCATTGCATTATTATATTCGTTTTCTTTTGAATCTTGTCTAACCTAACTATCAATTCTTGACAAGCAACCACGAACCTGTTGATAATTGGTATTGGAACGGCAAAAAAAAACTGCTGTAATGCAAATAGTGAGCAGACCGGTTTGGTTTATGTTAAATTGTTATATTTAATTTACCATCACTTTCTTTCTTTAATTGTACATTTATAAAAAGCTGTCGATCATCTTTCTTGTGCCATGACGTGAAACCAATATTCTTATGTGCGTTTTTGAAACTTTGAAGCAGTGTTCGTGATTGCGACCTGTTCTTAAGTACAAGAAAAATATCATCAACGTACCGTATATATTGAGCACATTTACTTATGTCACTCTTTAATGATGTGCTCTCTAGATGCCCTCTAAAAATCTCAGCTAACACTGGAGACAAGGGGCTCCCCTTCGCCACACCATGGTCTATTTATAGGTGCTCCCATTAAAACGAAATCGGACGTATTTCATGCATAATAAGATAAGATTGCGTAGAGTGTGATCTGGCCTCGATATAATTGTTTTAAAAAAATGGTATCTTTTGATGTTACTTCTTTGTTTACAAATGTTCCATTGATGAATCAGTTGACATTATGGTCAAAGCGATAGAATACGACATATTACCATCGCCGGAACTAGGTCACACTTTACCCAAGCTTATCTTGTTATGCACGAAAGACGCCTAGTTTCATTTAATGGAAGTATCAATAAACAGACTGTTGGTGTGGCAATGGAGAGCCCCTTGTCTCCAGTGTTGGCTGAGATTTTTATAGGGCATCTAGAGAGCACATCATTAAGGACTGACAAGTAAATGTGCTCAATATATATGGTACGTGGATGATATTTTTCTTGTACTTAAGAACAAGTCGCAATCACGAACACTGCTTCAAAGTTTCAACAAAGCACATAAGAATGTCGGTTTCACGTCACAGAACGAGAAAGATGACTGTCTGCCTTTTCTAGATGTACTATTAAAGAAAGAAACTGATGGTAAATTAAACATAAAATTTACCATAAACCAACAAGGTCTGCGCAGTATTTGCATTACAACAGTTTTGTGCCGTTTCGATATAAATTATCAACAGTTCGTGGCTGCTTTTCAAGAATTGACAGGTAAGTTAGTCAAGATTCAAAAGAAAACGAATGTAATAAACCAATTAAAGATTTAATATCTAATGTTTATCACAAGATAATGCCAAATCAATTCCTTTCATAGAAGAACTTCTGATACCTTTTTCGGTATTCTTCAACTGTCCACAATTCATGTCAAGTATTATAAACAATATAATAAAATGCGTATAACAATTAAGTATATGATCAACAGTGTATGACACTCCATCTAAGAGCAAGTCACATGAGTTACCTTTATGACGTTTTAGTAAAATTTAACTTTTATCTTATTCTGGAGGTTGAAGCCCAGTGCTTAATATTACAAAACAGGGGAGTTAATAAAAGGACCGTGACATCCACACCATTAGCTGTATATTAATTTCATTTTTTTCTGCTCAATTAGTAAGCTCAGAACAAAGATTAATAAACAGCTTCAAGAAAAACTGATCAAAAGGAACGTCGTTCCCGCAATGATATCTGCAATTTTGAGACCTACCCACAGGTCTCATAGCCAAGAGCTACAATTTTTTTAGGTTTATGTAATACAAAATCGGATTAAATGCTTATGACATTATCCGCTATTGCATCTATTAAACACAATCCTTGCTTTGATATCTAGAAGGTGATGCAGAATGTAGCCTAAGTACACTAAAATATGAACGACACTAACATGGCCTACAAAACGACTGCTATGTCTCAAAAAGTAACACGCCAGGCAGATAAAATGAACGCAATGGCGAATCATATGATTTTACAAATACTTTAAAATCGTATTTGCAAACTGCTAGAGACAGGCATGACTTTTATATATTTTATTGTCTTACATAAATTTGATTGGATAATCTGCTTCTTGTCTCTGTTGATGTCTGTAATCCCCTATTGTAAGTGATTAAAACGGTTTTGACGAATACAGAATAATTTGGATGGCATAATTATAAATTATATTTACCAAAAAATATTTCATAACACAATGTCGTTCTAGTGCATATTTGGAACAATGGAGCTTTTAACTAGTCGTCGAAAAACAACAAAACCGGTTAAATACACTGGGATTGATGTTTACCTCAAGCGCGTAAACTTGAATTAAAGAATTGTTACCACCATCTGCGCAATCAGTTATTGTTAGATTGAGCTTTTATTTCCTAGAGAATACGAAACAGTTAATTAATTATCGTATTGTATTCTATTTATCCTATGCATTATCATTCGCGCGACGTTCTCAACCACGCACATCAACTTGCAACATGCGGATCCAGTATCTGTAGATGAATTGTATTCGAACCACTTTCCAGAGTTCCTTTTTACCAATTGGCAGCTACTGGATAAGGATGCAATAATTGCCAAGTTGTGTTTTTATGTGATATTCTATTAGCTATTTCGGTTATACTGAATTAAATATATCCGTTGCAAACAATTGACTAGGATTTATAAAACTTAAAGACCCAACCAGTTGTATATACATAGCTTTATTAGTATTACCATTTTACGCAGTGTTAAAGCATTTTTACTCTTAAAAAGTCAACTAGGATATTGTCTTTCAGTGGTATTGCTTTTTTAATTGTAATAAAGTATTTTTCTACGCAATGTCGATGTATTATTAACCTCTATCAAGTCTGCAAGCATGACTTGATATTGCGCATCACTACTTATGTAAAATATAACTACACCTAATGTCACTTGGCGTAATAATGTCTATGCTGTGAATGTTATATTTCAGCCTTTTTTATGCATTTGTAATTTATCACATGGAATTATATATTTATTATCGCCAGAATTACTTCCACTCATATACGAACTTCTTGTATCTAGTTAACAGAGGGTTAAGGATATTTCAAACAACACACGTTCGTCCAGAATGTAGAGCATGCCGAAGATACACATAGTAGTTGGAACGTTAAAATTGCCGCTATTAAGATCAATATTACACAGCACAAATTGGCTAAAAGCAAACATTCAACCAGTTCCAATTGAAATGTTAAACAATTGTGTTCGCAATATTTTTTTACTTTGTAAATAAGATAAAGTCGTACAATGTCAATAATAAAAAATGATTTCAGGCGATGTGAGAAATCTATTTGCAAATATCCTCCTCGACAAAACCATTGATTTTGTCTGCATTCACCGAATGAAATCGCCCAACCACCATAAATAAGCTATTTACAACATGTCAATATATGCACCAAAGCGATAAAATTCTATTTAAATGGTCAATATTTCAGGTGAGTCGGTGGAGTGGTGATGATCAGTCCGTAAGGAAGTTACTTGCTACTGACTGTATGTTTTATCTGAATTCATCAATGCAGCAACCACATATTCAAAAATACTGTCATGCATTTCTGAGAAATGTTGATGACAATTGTATAATCAAAATTTAAGATATATATATATATATATATATATATATATATATATATATATAAAGATTTTACAATAAGTTTAATTGAAACTACGAAAACCACCTGTATAACGTACTGTCTTGCCTTAACATACTGCTACTTTGACAGAATGATGGCTGTCTCAAATGGAAAGCATTTACGAAAGAGACATCGACTAGACAATACCCCATTACGACAGTACTGTCCTAATCTCTCAATCGAGGCACGCAATTTGTCCTACAGAATAAAGAATCTATTCTGATGAATTTCGATGTGAAGAACTGGCGGTGCTAAAAACTAACTGAAAACGGGTAATCCGAAAATTTTGTTGAAACAAACATCGAGCATAAACATTGACTAAAAACAACTAAGTCACGCTCAGCCTAAATACTTTATCTTTTTACATTTAAAATGGGACGCATCTGAAATATTTACATGAAGAATTAATACAATACACAATTTCTGTTCGTGTAAAGGATAAGATCCTTTCAATCATACAGACTAAAATTACTTTTATTATACAAATACCATAGCTGCTCTGTGCGATGTGTAGGCTGGAGTTTCCGATAAATAAAGAAGCAAATTCAATAGCATTTTAGACTAAACGCTATAGCTGAACATATTTATAAAAAACACACTCTAATTCAGGCAGATTCACTGATCTTAAAAGCAAAATACGCATAAGAAATTTGAACAGCAGAGGCTTTTGTGTGAAACATTATTAATCCTCAGCTAAATTGACAGAAATTAGTACCTTATTTGAATGAAAACACTTGAAGGGTTTTTGTGTGCTTGTGTGTGTGTCTTTGCTGTTGTATAATGTATGTATTTATTCCAATTTAATCCTTGCTTACCTGTCTAAAGTACCATACCATGAGTTCTGGCGTAAAGAAAATAGCATTTTTAACTGTTTTATATACCTGCTCTATAATAAATTTGTACTTGCATACATAATTCAACTTATCTATTAATTAGTTTAAGACTAATGTTTATTGGCTGAATGCGCCTGAATTCGATTATCGTATCAGTGACAATTTCGTAGAAATTTCGTGACAAGGATAGTGGCTAGAAATCAGAAGGGGAGCAGAATCCGACCACCTACTCACTGAGCATCATTTAATCAAAATTTGACTAATTGAAATTCATAATTTTAAAAGTTGTTAAACCTTAAGTCAGTATCATAGTACGACGGAAACTCAACATCCTGAGGTAATATTTCACTTCTATAATAAACAACAATAAGTCTGTACATGATATCGATGAATATCTACCACATAACCATGAATTTGTTTGTAGTGTAGTGGGGTGGCTCAATGGTTAGAGCACCAGATTCCGAAGCAGACATGCCCGAGTTCGAGCACTGTCCACAGCAAATTCAGTAAATAATGAGTACTCAATAAGGACGAAACTGGTCTACTGGATGAATTGCCTTAACTAAAATATACAATTGTTAGTTTATACTGGCAAGTATATGTACTTAATGGGTCAGTTGTTTATATAAAGTTTGCATCCTTGATTATAGTAAATGTTATCGCTGTCCGCGTAACTAATGTTCGTTTAATTTATTTGTAGCTCTGTGAGTTTTTATAAAGCTTTTGTTTACCTTTTCTGAATGGTGTAAGTTAATTTGACTACTCGCAATTGGACCCTATTATGTCTCTCTGGGATATAAAGGCATACAAACCATTAAACACGTAAATATTCTACTCCACAGTTTATCTGCTGTTTCAAATTCAACTTTGTCAAGAATTCTCAAAATATAATTTTGTTATATAATACAACATTGTATTAACGCGCGGGTATTGGTAAATCGTATTTCAGTTTATTGTTTTGGTTTTTAGTAGACATGAATAACATAAAGGAATATGTAATGGTACACTACTTCATTTGGATTAATGAGATCTAATTTAAGGAGATTTTAAATACCAGTAAAACAGTCAGAATATAAGTCTATTGACAGACAATGTGCGTAAGTTCGTACACATTGTTTTGTAATATAATGTATCACTGTTGTGTCCACCTATACTGGATGGTCCACGTACACGTATGTCGTCTGTGTTTATTATCAGCGTATCGTCCAGACGAGACTTAATTATGCCTAATTCTGCAGTTAAATTATTCATTTGAGAAGTCAGTCCCTGAATCAACGTTTCCAACCCATCAGAAGCCATTTTAAATGTACCACACATGCTTTATTTTTACTCAATTATATATAGAATTTTGCTCGCATAACGAGCATCGATTTAATAAAACAACTTTACAAATACTAATTAATTTATGTTCCCTTCGGCTCGAAGTCTGCTTTTATCATTGGGCTGACTGCTTCATACTTATACGGGCGCTTCTGGGAGGAATTTCTGTTGAAATAATGTCTGCCCTAGATAAGACACGTTTTTCATTATTTGTCTTAAAGGTGGCTATTGCCACATCTTCCCCCCTCAGGAATCGGCTTTGGCACTGCTTAAACGAGCTAGTGCAACAGCTCGTGGTCGATCGGGCATGCTAACAAAAACAGTATTGTGCTCTGAGTCCACCCTCTCCACGCGATACGGCTCATCATTGACAGCCTGCAGTGCCATGGGCTCGACCTTCGCGACCATGACATAGTCGCCGACCTTTAGGCGAGTGCGTGTCGGTTGCCTTGCATAGCCTTGTCGCTGTGTGGCGCCAACATATTCAGTTAACTGTTTTAGTCGCTCCTGAATATCCGCTATGGTGCAGCGCTCATGGGATCCTTGGATTACAGGTTCACCTGGCATTCTTATGTGCCCTCCATAGACCATGGTCGTTGGAGCGAATCCTGAATCTGTTTAGACCGTAAAGCGCATGGCCAGCTCGACAAAATGTAATTTGTCTCTCCACGTTCCCGGGCTCTCATGGCATCAACATCGCAGTACCTCTTTCATCGTCCTATGTGCGCGTTCAGCAGTCACATTGGTTTGCGGGTGATAAGTGGCTGTGCGGGAATGCTTTATGTCAAGGTCTTTGCACCACTGATTAAATTCTTTCGACTCAAACTGTGCGCCTTGATCGGTAACAATAACTTGTGGTGCACCGAATCGACTGAGCCATCGCTCTTCTAAGCACGTTATAATCTTTTCTGTTGTGATCTTCTTCAGTGGTACAAACTCGACCCATCGGGTAAACTTATCGACCATGGAAAACACATAGGACACCCCGCCGCGCGCTACCGGCAGTGGAACTTCCAGGTCGATATGCAGAAACTCGTTCCTTGCAGTGGCATTGAAAGCAATCGGAATGACTTTTTCTCGTTTTTGTGGTTGGCATGTAGTGCACTGTTGACAATAGCTACGAATTTCTTTGGACATGCCAGGCCAATACAATTGTGACTGCAATGTCTAAATGAGCCGCCCAGCACCGGGATGTCCCAACGTTTCATGCCAAAAGGCCATTAATTCTGTTCTTATAGATTCTGGCACAAACCATTGCACTGTTTGTCCTTCTTTCCGCACCAACAGGCCGTTCTGTAGGCTCAACGTTTTATATGGTGCAGACACCACTGTGCCGTTTTTTAATTGATTGACTATTTCCTGACACGTGGCATCTCTTCCCTGTTCTTCAGAGACTTTTATAAGTGGCGAAACCCGCACAGCGGAAATTCTGCTGAGCACATCGGCTGCCGCATTCTCGATTCCTGCTCTATGATGAATTGATACATCGTATTCTTCCAGTTCTTCAATGGCTCGATGTACTCAATGCACTAGCGCTTTGTGGTCGGTAAAGACGTCTACGTGTCCACCGATGACAAAATATCTAAACTTCCGTAGCGCCCATTGTACGGCAAGTAATTCCTTTTCTGTGACGGTATGGTTCTGTTCCGCCTTAGTGAGTGTGCGACTTATATATTGCGCAGGACGTCCGTCAGCTTGTAACACCGCTCCTATACCAATATCTGACGCGTCTGTAACAATTGACATATTACCTACCGGGAAAGTCAAAATAGTTGCCTCTATTAATTTCTGCTTGCATAGCACAAACACTTCTTGATCCTCCTTCGTCCAACGAAACGGTATCTTGGCCCTAGTTAACTTAGATAAGGGTTGCTGGGTAACCGCCATCCCTGCGAGGTATGGTCTATAGAATTTCACCATACCAATAAACCGGCGTAATTTTTTCTTGTAGTAGGCACCGGATAATCCTTGATAGGCGGTACATTTGAATCTAATGGCATGCATCCCTCTACTTAGACTAAGTGCCCCCAGGAACCGCATTTCTCGACCTATCTGAATCTTTTCTGGATTAAAGTGTAATCGCCATTCTACAGCTTTGGCCAACATATTCTGCAGCCTAAAACGTAATTCGTGCTCAGTAGTGGCCCATATAATAACATCGTCCATGTAAGCTGTTGTACAAGTTACGTGGGACACGAACGAGTCCATCATACTTTGGAACACTTTCGGTGCGTTTTTAAGGCCAAATGGTACCCAGGTGAATTGGAAATGACCTTGGGGTACTTGTACCGCTAACTTCCATCGTTCTTCGGGCCGCATGCCTATTTGCCAAAATCTCTGTTTCTGATCAAGCACGGCAAACCATTTGTCTCCCGCTAGCTGTAGAAACAGATCACGGAGAGCCGGCATGGGATACGGGTCTGGTTTAGTCACTGAGTTCAATTGCCGGTCGGAGCGAACCATCCTTTTTCGTAACATAAACCATCGGAGCACGAAAAACAGATGATGACGGTTCAAGAACGCCGGCTTCTATCATTTCTTGGGTTGCTCGAGTCGCTGCTGCTAATTTCTTTGGAGGAGCACCATATACTTTTGGTGGTTCGTAACCTTCATTTAGTTCTAGCCATAGCTTAAACTGGTCGACCGTCGGCAATCAGGCAGTTAGAATATAATGTTATATTGGTTTCGAAGATTCTTCCACCACCCAGGCAGACAACTGGTCTCCTCCTGCATCTTAGGGGTACATATAGACTTTATTGAACTTATTCCCTCAGGCCGTGATAGGCATACACGTTTATTTTGACAGTCTATCGTCTTAACCCATTTTCTAATGAAATCAAGTCCCAATAAGGGCGTTTGCGTATTCGCAACAACAAAAGACTAGATAAACATTTTCAATTTTTAACAATTTCGTGTCCCACTCGCCCGCAGCCACCATCGATGCGCCTGATGCCTGACATAAACTTGCTCTCGTAGGTTTTACGTTGTTTAATGGCCAAATCAGTGGTAATACCGACACATCAGCTCCAGTATCCGATTGCATTATTACTGGCTGTCCGTTGAAGAGTTCTAAAATTTAACTTTAATGAAAGTCCTTACATTTGGCAATGTTTCCCACACTTCCTTTTCTTCAAAGGTCATCTGGTTCGGACCACTTTTTTGTTTGTTCTGCTGGTCTTCATTCGATCTACCCCTCGGAGCCTCCGAAGGATTAATATTTGTGCCCTGATCTCGCCCAACTTTATTTGTGAGATTGTGAACCCTGTTTCCCCACTGCACTGGCCGTTCTCGAAGAGCAGTACATTGGTTTTACTGACGCTTATACGCCGTATTTGTCGGAGCTGGAGTCCTTATATACTGACTTTGCTTCCAGGCCACTGGCTGTTGCCTTCTGTCGCGGAATTGATTATTATACTGCGAAGAATTCCAGTACGGTATGTCGATCCTGCCAGATGTTGTAACTGGAACCATGCGTGGAGTGGCAACTGTCACTGTTTGTCATCATGGCCGAACTTTGCATAGCCTGAAGTCTCTCTTCAAAGCCTCCCTGGGCGCTGGATATTGCACCGTATCTGGTAGGATCCAGCAGCATGAACATGATGGCGCATCACATGTCTGTGCATTTAATTAGTTTCTCCTTACTGATCCCGATTGACTCACGATGTTTCGAAACGTCATTTGTCGCTTCTCATTGTCCGATATTCAATACATTACTCTTACAAAGCAAAAATTATCTTCTTTCGAGACAGATCTATTTATATTTATTTTAATTTTACCAACGGTTAGTCGTGACTGAATAGCACCTTCTCTCTCACTCATATATATATATATATATATATATATGTGTGTGTGTGTGTGTGTTTGTGTATGTGTGTAGAATGTATGAATATATTGTTTCACGATAATAATTAAGAAATTCAAGAATTGCTTTCGTTGCAATTATGGGTTTTTAAAGTATGTATTACGCATCCACGCTAATTTTACAATGTTTTGTCGATAAATAGTTCTGCAATGAATCAAGCAATTCATAATTTCACTAATTGGTGCAAAAACAGCTATAATAAAGCATTTTCGAACCAGCATTCCATAACATTATCAATGGTTGTAGAAAATTATAAGTAATATTACCAGTGCATATATTGTTTGCCAGGAAATATATTTGAAATGTAAATTTTGCCTGATATATTTTCTTATATCTGTATTTGTGTGTTAGAGTCGAAAATGTAAGTCTATTGGTGTGTTATGTATGTCACTGATTTAAATGTATAGGCGATCAAATATTTCTTTGCATAATGGCTACATCCGAGGAATAAATATCGCTAATGAGTCCAACCAGTGTTACTCACAACGCAGATACGGTTATAAATATTTTGTTAGGACAGTGTGTGGTGCATTTTAATATATCTAATAGATTAAGTATCGTTCTAATTAGTTACTCTATGGTTTCTGTAAAAGTCGTTTGGGTTCCTTTGGTTTCTCAAGCTCAGCGCATACTTCGTGGAACTTCTTCGATTCAGTAGTGGCTGATATCTCTGCCATGTTCTCAAGAGTGTAAGGCAGTAGTGACTGCAATATCGCTTGATGTGCTGTATTCCTAACAAATATGTAGACGAGTTCCATATAGCCAATAGCTGTGCTATGAAATCGAATTTCGTATAGACCAAAGGTGAATTCCTTGAAATGGTCATGATCCTTTCATCGAAGAATTGTGGTGTTTTTTAGCCATGATGAAACGTGACGGGTCGGCCGTTGCCGAGGTTCCTATATTTATAAATTAATCGTACTTAAGCTACCTTTAACAAGTTATGCTGATAATTATATTATCCCCTATTCATATTAAAAAGCATATATCTATCCATCTAGTCTTTGACGTGCCATCACGTACTCATCTAGATAACGAACATCGTATGCATTGGTTGACTAATTTTCTAAGATAGCCAATCGCCAAACCTGTTGTACATGTGTGTATTTTTGAATTAATGACTATTTGCATTTATGTTTGTAGATGTGGCTATTTCCATGCATGTATGTATGTGTGTTTTTATGTATAAATTAATGAATGAAAAAGCAGCATAAACAATACAATTCCTTAAATCAAGTTTGCGAGCTTAAAGTAAACACCAACCCCGTTGTATTTAAGCGGTCGTCAGTCACACGTACTGACGAGTTTCGCCATTACATGACCATCATCAGAGTACGACGACAAATCTCAATGCATATATATGGAAAACTAAATTAAATATGCGATTCTCACCTCTAGTAGTCTAGCATATATTGTACTTGACTAAAATTGTCAGCTGCAAAATTTCTCTGCAGTCACAAACATCAAATTTTTACAGCTTTCGCCACATATATATGGCTAATAAAATTAAAAAATCATTTTTTGTGCAGGTGGTTGTAACAATTGATTAAATAAAGAGTGCGAGCTTGATTTAAGCACTAATCTTGTTGTATTTAATCATTCGTCGACCAACATAGTAAAACTACCATCATGATGCCATCCTACTTTAGGTGGAACTGTGCATATAATCATTGGTGAAAAACAATCTACGATTATTAATTTTTGTTAAATTATTTAATTTAATAATGCTATTAAAAATAATTTGATTTAGACCTTTTATTTCGTTTATTGTTCTCCAGATCAGGAGATTCGACAGCGAGAATATGGTTCCTTGTAGAACCTGTAATTGATCCAGGTAAAGCTTCGCAGCTGATTTTAACTCACTGCGTCAAAAAAGACGGACAATCAGTACCAAGCAATAAAGACGTCACGTCGTTGGACTGGAATGTAAGGATATATTTTGTATTGTATATAAATTTCCATGATATATTGCATTGCTGCCACCGTCTTTTCATGTCGGTGTTGATTTATATTCTATACACAATTTATCTGATTGAGATAATTTTATATATATATATATTTACTACACAGTATATTTCTAATTAGGAAGAAGAAACATTAATAACAAAGTGGATAATGGCCATTTATTTCGACAATACTAAACTTCACTCTACAATCTTTCATTTATATACATTCTGGGTTTGCATTTTAATATGTGGTGGCAACAAATATGACTCGGTTTTCTATTTCTTGTTTTGGCTTATTGGTAAGTGTGTATGCGTTTTTGTCTGTGTGTGTGCCTGTTTGCATGTAAAGGTCCTTCTCACTGTATTGCAAAGTGATGTCTGAGATCTGGTCATTATTGTATTGATGGCTTGAGAATTAACCATCTGTTCGAATTGTTCGCTGTTACGTGTACGAGTGCTATTTTTCCGAGTGTAGTCTTTCGTTTCACCTTTTTGCACAAATTTGTGTTCTTCACTTGGTAACAGCGCAAGTGCGGATTGCAGTGTTGAACGCTCATATTGTTTGGAAATTTCTGTCACGGTATGTGCATCTGTTTTTTCCTCTTCAGTTTGTTGCCAATCCGATTGAATGTTTGTTGATTCTAGTCGAGGGCCAGTTCGGTCTTGCCTGGATAATAGTAAATTGTTGTTGAATTTTTTTATTCGTGGCCAGTCGATTAGAATATCATGTTGATGGAACTTTTGAATATTTAGGTCAGGTGCTTGTTTTTTTATATAAAGGGCTTCATAAATAAATAATTTTTCTGATTTTGCCTTATATTGAATTGAGACATTGGTCGAATTGACTGGGTGCCCCGTTTCCAAATATATGATTTTCCTGACAGGGCCAAGCCTTTGTTAATCAATTTCTGTGGTAAATATTGCTGGATTCTTTTTATCAATTGCTTCTTCGCACATAGGAATGACTTAGGTTCTACATGAAGTAAAGTCTAACCCTAGTAATAGTACGTAAAAGATCGGCAGAATTTTTCTATTTTCCTCGAAAATGTTAACTTTCCTTAATGCTTCCTTACTCTATGCTGGCAAAGACATTAAACAAATTCTGTGAATAAATCAATTAACAAAGTCGTTCAGACAATTAATGATTATTTGAAGTTCGTATTTCTCTCATCGGGACACCATCGCTACATTCAACTCCGGAGAGTGCGGTGATAGCAATGACAATATCGACAATATCATTAAACGGGGTGGGTGTATTAGCTCGTCTTTTTCGAACGATGGTGTTAACCGCAAAATTTTAAAAGGCCTTTTATCGGGACAATATGTGGCGATGTGTAATTCCAACAAGGTTCAACAAATCTAATAATTTTGACCAAAATACCATTATTAAGCAGAACTAGCACAATATTTCGCTTAAGACAGATTGGGAAGCGATAATGGTGCACGGCCGATACTGATGGCGTTAATCGGCGGAAATGTCCACTTACCTGATTCTCAGTCGAGATAGTTAGCTTCTGTTGCTCTTCGTGAAACATTCTGAGCAAAGTAGTGCTGACCACCTTAAATTCAACATGAAAATTTAAACCCACATTCAGTAGTATAAGAGCGAGTGTCACATTGTGGTTGAGCCCAACAACGTCCTATTTCGTTTGTTTTGGACAGACTTCTCTTTCTAGATTGCGATAAGAATCCTTGGAATGTCTCTTTTCCTGCCGAACATGAAAATGCTTGAAGAAAGATCATCCAATACGGTGATTTTGGCGTTCCTTATGACAGCGCAATTCTGCAATTTTATCAAAAGCAGAAGTTTCTATGTTAATCTTTTAACAATCTCGAGAAGTCACTTCATCCCTAATCAGTTTGAATCATGGTTAACGAATACTCTTCGGAAGCTGATCACCCTCGTTCTCCTATTTCAGAATGCACAATAAAGAAACGTAGGATCGCAGCGTACAATTTTAATAGACTGTTATGCGTCGACGTTGTTTCCAACTTATTTAGAACATGAAGTCCGTTTTGTTCCTCATCAATCGCGTGGCCATCAGAATACTACCTGCAAAGTTTTCTAAACAGAGTGCGATTTCTCATTTGCACGGCAGATGCCTCTTGTTCAATGGTGATAGAAGGTATTACAAACGAATTCATAAATTTTATCTTAAGAAGACAATTTTAAACTTGCTCGTGCTTTTACTGTATAACGCTTCGGACGCTCTTTGGTAAGCTATAGGTGGCCCAAAAATTTCACAGCCGTTTTTTGATATTAGATTTGATTTTAGTTATTTATGTTGAACACCTCAGTGTGGACAATAACGGATTAATCTAGTCGAGACAGATTTTCCCAACTTTTGGCTAAAGCATTTATCTGTTCGACCAATATACTTACCAGTTCTTCTAAGGAAGATGGTAAATCCATAGTTTTACTTGACAATTCTCTTAGTAAGCGTCATTATATGTCTACTGAAAAAAATCGCATCCCATTTGTAAAAAAATTTACCTTATAATGCTCTATTTATTATTAATGATTGAAGCTCGTCTGGTACATCCTTCATCTTCAGTATTGCGTTAATACAGAGTATATTGGCGCACTATTGACTTCAGTGGTTCCCTCAGCATCACCTATCACCCTTCAGGAGCCTGCCTCTGTACCTTGCGTTAAAGTCAGTGTAACACTGTCCGGAGTTCGTCGGATATGTCAATCACAGCGGTATTGTGCGTCCACTTTTTATACCCCATATCGACCATCATGCACAGGGTGCAGTGCCGTTGCATCCACCTCTGTCACTATGACCTAGTCCCTAGCGAATGTGTATTTTATTTGGCACACATGGCCTGAGTTAGCCGCTCTCTGCACTCCTAAATATGTAAAATTGTGATTTTCTATGACTTTGGACATTACTTTTAATAACTGCGTTGCGTTGAAAATCTTGTGGCCGAGAACGCGCTAATGGCCCTATTTATGGTTGATGAGAATATCAGAGTATTGACCCGCTAAAGCGCAAGACTCCAAATGCACAGGGATCAAAAGAATGGTGGAAGCAGAAGCGGAGCTAATAACTAATATAGAACTACTGTTAGTTTGTTTTACAGACTGGACGCGCTTTTCAGTAGCAAATTTATATATAACGATGTTTACTAATGTTACTTTGTCAATTAAAATTACGACTTCATATTCTTCTGTAAAACTGTTTCGTATGTTACTGGGATACATAAATATCGCAACCAAATAGTTTTGAAATACTAAGTGTCGTCAATTTGACAGATTATTGTCAACAATGATTAAATCCGCATAAGAGATCCTACTCAAATGCGCGAACGCAATAAGCCGAACACGAAATTGTTCGGTGGTTATAAAATTGGTGACATTGTCAGTGTATTCTGCATTAGAAGGTAAATCGATTAAAAAGGATTCCCTCAATCTTTGGATTATCTTAGATGCAATCATCAGACTAAAGTCTACCTGCAGCAATTAAAATGGCCTTAGTATTCTGGTACCGCCACTTTGCAACTGCTCTTTTGTCAGACTAATTTTCCAAAATTCCTGCTTTAGGTCAAGCACGAAAAATTATTTACACCAGCCAGTCACAGGAACAAATCTAATATGGCATGCATGGGATACGAGTCAGATTTAGTTACAACGTGCAATTGCCGAAAAATAGCTGCAGGTTATAGAGAACCATCCTTTTGCTTAAGGTAAACAATTGCAGAGCGCAATACAGACGAGGATGTTTCTATAATACCGGCATGTATCATACAGTGCGTTGCTTGAGTAGTAACGAGGGTTTTTTAGAGAGCATGATTAAATTTTAATGGTTCATGACCGTCCTGTAAATCTAGCCAAAGTTTAATGTATAGATAGGTTGTCAGGATCTTTCGGTAAAGTATAGTGCCTTAAGGATTTCTAAATTTTGCCCACTATAGCAACTGTATTGCATCTCACTGCGCCTGAGTGATGCATGTAAATTGTTTGGGAATCTGACTTTTAATTTTAGCACGCAACTTGCTGATGCGGGAAAATTGATAACCGTCGTCGGTCGGTAAAAACTTTATTCCATTACTTTTTCAGATGAACAGATTGTGTTGACCATTGATTGATGCTTTCTCACTTGTCCCGATGCTCTGAAGCCGTCTACGAACATTTTTTTGAAATTTTTCGTGAATCAATCTTTTCCAAATCTTCTTGTTTAGCCCAGAAAGTCATACATATATGGCAAAGTTTCCAAGATTTTGATTCTAAGAAGACTAGTGTTTTATATGGATCCTCTTCCGTAGACCCATAATTCTGATCACCAACTGGTCTTTCATTCTAGACAAAATTTCGTATACCACTGTTCGTTATGTAGTGGACGCTATTACTACTTGAAATGACCGTTCTTTTGGAGAAATTTACTGACGTTAATGCCAAAATATCGATATATTTGCCAAAGCTGTTTCTGACGATGCTAAAGTCTTAGGTCCTGTCAATGGCTGCTGCCGCCTCTAATGGACACGCTATGTATAATTGAAGAATTATCAGAGGAAGTGTCACGCCGATACTATGTTAATATCGAGATCATCCATGGTGTCGTTATCTCCAGTGTGATGACCTTCATATCTTTGTATTGCTTGGGCTTTTTCTTCTAGTCAATCAAGGGTACTTCGCAGATCGCCATATTTGGTGAAGTCAAACAGTTAAATATATTGGCCTCGGAAAAGTATCCGTTAACTTAGACATCTGTTACTCACCATGTTGATGCTATACTCGCCGTTTTAATTCTGCGCATGGTAGGTCAATTATTAATTCCAATTGGACTTACCGAACGATCCACTAATTCATGGATGACACCACGTTTAATCTTTGCTTCTATCAACAAATATTGCGCTTTCTCAGAGTCTTCATTTTTTTCGAATTAGAATCGTTATCGTTTAACACTCAGTGTTGCATGCATAGACCTGAAACTATAGTGGATTTAGATACAAGCACTGTCAAATGTTCATATTTTGACACCCTGGATTGGTCGCCATTATTATGTTTGCTCATGCATATTTGGCGGTCTGTGTGGATTCCATCAGTGTTGGCAATAATCGTTTCATCTAGATGAGATGTAATATTTACGAACTTGTCGGTTAGAGTGTTCATATATCCCGGTAACGTACGAACCAGATATTTTAAGGAAGATGTAAAAGCCATTTTTAATATACACCTTTTTTATTGATCATCCGTATACAAATTAACATTGAAATTCATTATTCATTATTACTCGACTGCGGATTCCAGCATACCCCTAATGTTTCGCCGTTTAAAGTAATTCGCTTCTCCTGGGTAATTTGCATGGATTCATGTTGGTCTATATAAAGCCATTGACGCCATCTGTATCCCATAGGTTGCCCTCCAATTCGAGTTTAAAGGCAATCTGCACAAGGAAATCGTTTTTGCATTGAAATCTTGTCGCTATACAAGTTGCCGTATGTGGGGCAATAGCTATACGATATTGGCTGCCAGAAGTCTGTGTTTAAATGATAGGATGATGTGTTTAAATCTAATTATTGAACCAGTGTAACATCCGTGATAAGTCATCGCATTGTAGATTGATAAAACGATGATCTGCTTACCAGAATGTTGTTAATATGTGTACGATGATATTTGTCGTTCTATCTAAATGGGTCACATCGCTACTCTTCGGGGTTAGATGTGGCTTGTGATGCTGGAATATTGCGTTTATCATTACCTAGGTAATGTCAAAGACAAGATTGGATAGCCAGATGCCTTCATCACAGCTATTTTAGTCTGGGACCGCCTATCATCATCTCCAGCTTGGCGATGCGATCAGCGGCAATCGCTAAAGTGTAGGAATGTCATTCAGAAGCACAATCTGATGACTTTTCAAGAAAGTTATATATTTTAAAACATTGCTGAGAGTTTGCGTTCATATTTATGACAGAAAGAAACAGTTTGCCTACGCGGAAATCAGTATAAACGAAACGGCAGTTTAAATGCTGTTGTAACTTGCGCAGCACTGTCCTTGTTTATTGGTTTTCTCCCTTTTCCTGTGCGGGATAGTTGTTAACACTCGTAGTTCGGTAAATCCTTAAATCCTTTCCATGCCCAGATGCACTGATTTTGTTTGGCCCTGATTGGTTTGCTATCACTTGTCCCTTCACTCGGAAGATGTCGATGAGCTGCTTGTCACAAAATGACATTTGAACCAGTTTTTCCGATTTTTCGGGACTTCATTTCCAGTCCCATCTTCAAGTTGACACCACACTCACAATTTATTTTTTCTCCTGTGAGTATGGTTTTAACCCTGAAGATGGGACTGGAAATGAAGCTGGAAAATCTGATTTCATCGTCATTTTCAGACAAGCAGCTCATAGGAGGCATCATAGTAAAGGGACAAGTGAGAACCTATCAATCAAGACCCAACAAAATCATTGCACCTGGAAACGGAAAGAATTCAAGATTTTACCGACTTACGACTGCTATCAATTGAACAGCTCAGAAAAAAGTGGAAAAATTCAAGAAATTGTAGTTTATAGCTCTCTCGTCAAGTAAGGCTTCACTGTAACAATGAATAGCAGAAAACCAATAACATATTTGGCTGGATTACTCTAGCATTGCAATTAAAAAATAATCACCTTTTTTCGTAAACACTGTGAAGATCTCCTGCAGACATGTGATGTGGATAAACTGTATGTCTTTTAAAGCCACATAAGGACCATTAAAGGCTGATGGAAGCTCATGGTGTGTATGTAAGTGTGAGTTCTGTTCCAGTCGCCTTTCACCTTCTTACTCATGGAAGTGATACAGTGAAATCCGAAAGGAAGCTGTATTGCTGATGTCGCCTTGCCCGAATGCTAACTTGGCCATAATGGTGTTGTGGAGAGATTTAGTTTGCATCATTTCTGTGAGTTATCCTCATAAATTTACTCATAGTAGCAAGGTATTCCTTCTCTCTCTACTCCTCTCTCTCTCTCTCTCTAGTAAATCTCAATAATAATTTGTCTAAATTCACTTATATACTTTTTTTCACTCATGGTTATATGGCAGTGAAACATTAGTCACTTGACTTTTGTGTGGCTGGACGTGATGATGACTCATAGAACTCGCGCATGTGAGCACAATATAGGTAGACTAATCAAACACAAACTGACCTCTGTTTGGTGGGCTTAAGTTAGCATTGTCTTTATTTCCTCTAGCGAGTACACGATAATATCGGTTCTTCCCTAAATTCCTTTAAAAAATCTTTAATACTTTGGGTCTATCTATCGTAACTTTTTTCGCTTATCCATCCTGCAAAGAAGATCTGAACAATCATTGCCCTAATTATCCAAAATATATGTTATTTCAATTTCAAAATATTTAGAAGTATGAAATTTAGTTAAAGTCTAAATTAATAAGTACACTTAATTTGCCGTAAGATTTTACCTTGTTGACTTATTATGCTTCCTTATGTATTCTTTGAAATTGTTTTTAGTCTCAACTTCATAGATGTTCTTATGGACTATTTTTATTCATAGCTAATTGATTATGTTATAAAGCCTGTCATTTCTGATCGGAATTTGCGCTATTAAAAACAAATCACCAAATATAAGGACTGTGCCTATATAAAACGAAATGCAATAGAGCTATGTTTTCAATAATAATCTTACCTATTACAATAGCAGCTCATTGCCGTAAAAATCGTGAAATTAAGGAATGTCAGAGATTTATCCTTACGTAAAAATTTATATATTGGCAATACAATTTAAACAATAATTGATTGCGCGGGTGGTGGTAACAATTCTTTAAATCAAGTTTGCGAGCTTGAAGTAAACACAATCCCATTGATCTTAACCAGTCGTCGAACAACACAACAAAACTACCGCCAGCCGCAACGCACTGACGCGTTTCGACCTTCCATGATCATCATCAGAGTACAAGGCAAACTGACTATCGAGGATCAAACCGCATTGAATATATGGAAATCAAATTTAGATATGCGGCTCTCACCTCTAGCAGTCTCGCATACATTGAACTTGACTGGAAATGTCGGCTGCACAATTTCTATGCAGTCACGAACATTAACTGTTTGCAGCTTTCGCCACATATACATATATAGAAAGGTCGAAACGCGTCAGTGCGTTGCAGCTGGCGGTAGTTTTGTTATGTTGTTCGATGACTGGTTAAATACAATGGGATTGGTGTTTACTTCAAGCACGCAAACTTGATTTAAAGAATTGTTACCACCACCCGCGCAATCAATTATTGTTTAAAATGTATTGCCTATATATGTATATGTGGCGAAAGGTGCAAACAGTTAATGTTCGTGACTGCATAGAAATTGTGCAGCCGACATTTCCAGTCAAGTTCAATGTATGCGAGACTGTTAGAGGTGAGAGCCGCATATCTAAATTTGATTTCCATATATATTCAATGCGGTTTGATCCTCGATAGTCAGTTTGCCGTCGTACTCTGATGATGATCATGGAAGGTCGAAACGCGTCAGTGCGTTGCGGCTGGCGGTAGTTTTGTTATGTTGTTCGACGACTGGTTAAATACAATGGGATTGGTGTTTACTTCAAGCTCGCAAACTTGATTTAAAGAATTGTTACCACCACCCGCGCAATCAATTATTGTTTAAATTTTATTGCCTATATATGTATATGTGGCGAAAGCTGCAAACAGTTAATGTTCGTGACTGCATAGAAATTGTGCAGCCGACATTTCCAGTCAAGTTCAATGTATGCGAGACTGCTAGAGGTGAGAGCCGCATATCTAAATTTGATTTCCATATATATTCAATGCGGTTTGATCCTCGATAGTCAGTTTGCCGTCGTACTCTGATGATGATCAAGGAAGGTCGAAACGCGTCAGTGCGTTGCGGCTGGCGGTAGTTTTGTTATGTTGTTCGACGACTGGTTAAATACAATGGGATTGGTGTTTACTTAAAGCTCGCAAACTTGATTTAAAGAATTTAAATAATGATTTGTGTCGCTTTTCTGGAACCTATAAAAATAACTGATACTCTAAGGTGAAAGGAATCTGCAGTTATTTTCCAGTGGTCAATTTATGTATTTCATAAGCGTCTCGAATTGCAACAAGGCCGACGGCGAATTCAGAAAATATTTTTCAGTTTACCACAGCTGTTGAGTGGTTCCGTGGTTGACTACCTGGAACCATTGAAGCACCTAAAACTTGCATATTCAACTGCCACTATATGCCAAAGTTCAGCTGCCGGCCTGCGCGTGGCAGCGCTGCTCTCACTAACGGAAGAAGTGAATGCGGTCGCTGGCGCCTCTACTCATTTCGCACTTTTAGCCTTAGTTAACAGCAATCGGAAAAATCTTCATCTTCTGATGGAAATATTTGAAGATAAAACAACCGTCAATAATAATTGAACTTGCAGATACTAGTTAACTCTGCAAAGGCTGGATATGCTATCTATGACTAAACATTAAGTAGTGTTGTTAGCTTTGCTCGGGCAATACTCATAGTTAAAATATCAAATAAATGTGGTTATTTTCCCTATATATTTTTGTTTGAATTTTACTAGATTGTGTGGTTATATATTAGCTCTTCGCAACAAAGAGTATTTAAATGTTATAGCACATTGTCTCATAAGCACCAGTTATAACACAATAAGCAAGATAAGTGTCGTTCTGAAAGAGTAATGTTTCTGATTTGGATTTTATCAGGAATATTAAGAGAGGTATTTCCAGTCAAGAAAAAGGTATACGGATCTGCTTGGAGTAAGAGACGCATATTTATTGCTGCTTTCCAAATTAATATGCATTGAGGTTTATTTTTGCTAAGTGGTTTGCTGTCGTGATGTAATAATGGTCATGGAAGGTCTAAACGTGTCAGTACATTTGACTGACGGTAGATTTGGTATGTTGGGTGACTGTCTAGATACAATGTTGGTAATTTAATCAAACAATCAATGTTTGCGCGGGTGGTGGTAGCAATTATTTCAATCAAGTTTGCGAGCTTATTCGTTGCTATGTTGTTCGACGACCGGTTGAGTACAATGGCATTGGTGTTTACTTCAAGCTTGCAAACTTTATTTAAAGAATAGATACAACGTTATTAGTGTTAATCGTAAGCTCGCAAAAATGCATTTTAAAAATAAGTGAAGTATGTGTAATAAGTTGTTGCAAACTGCAAAAAATATATATTTTCCTGATTTCAGTAACATTAATAATCTCGTGATTAAGATATTAAACATTAATTATTTGAAATATTTTTTCCTTATTACTAATGGTATGTTTTACTAAGAAATGTAAATGCGAATTTTCGCCTCATATTGATGACTTGTCATAGTTTTAAGAAATGAACTATTGAATTTGTTCTTTGTTCACGATCACACTAATTTACTTGCTACAGACAACTATCTATGGCTGTAGATAATGCCGTCCAAAAATAGACTTATTTTTATTTGTGCATATTCCGATTGGTCTCTTACATTATGTGCGTCTTCAATATTTCTTTTTTGTGTGTGTTGTGAATTCATTTGTTTGCTTGTGCACACGTGGTAGGGTACTGTTTTTGTTTTTGGCCACAGCAACATTTTGTCTATGCGTTAAATATATTCTCTCCAACCACATTACTACATTACACTCGTACAACCTTGATATAGTCTAGATTAAAACTATAATATATATATATATATATATATATATATATATATATATATATATGATATTGTATTAAGATTATAATCACACAACAAGCATTTCTTTCAGTCATGAACACACACACATATGTGCTTATATTCATTCTAAAATTTAAGCACACAATAGTGTTGATGAACCGAATAAAAGACATTATTTATTCTTACTCGTTAACTCGTGTGTAATGTATTCATTTTACTTTTCATTCTCTCGTCTAATCAAATGCGCACGTAGTGTAGTTCTCTCTTCTTAACTGACAGTAAAATAGAATTAAATTCCTCATTTTCACAATTGTGTGATTTGTTGCCTGTTCGTATTCTCTTGTGTGTTGTCCATTCTAATAAGCTTGCGCAGTGTACCTCCTGAATTGTACGCTACATTTCATTTGCATGCTATTGCTGTCTCGTTGCGATTGTGAATTAGTTTTACTTTGTTTGTGCCTGTTTATAAAGGGTGTATTATGAATTTACGTTAAATTGTTCGTTGTATGTTTGTCTGTTTTTTTAGTACTGATAAATGTGTTCCTAGTTTGTTTTTCATTATTTTATCATTATAGACGCAAAGCATCAATACTCTAAAATACAATTACGATACTACATTTATGCGTTAGGATTAGTAGAAAATTCTGACATTGCTTCTAGAACTGAAGGTACATTTATTCATTTCTCATTTGGCACAGTGTATGGATTTCTTCTGCATGTCTACTTTGTTCCTACTATTCACCTAGTTATGTTAGCAGTTTTTTGCGTACGATATTAAGACCGACCTCTAGCTTTATCGATTTCCTGCGTACTATATTGACTTTATTATATTAGTTTCCCTGTGTTGAATGCCTTTAACCTAGATATTTGTGAATACTGTACGTTAACATGACATACTGTACGTAGAAACCTTTACCTACTTTATGTGCCTTAACAATGAAATTCTTATATCACGCTACTTTTAATTTATTGTTAACTTATCATACATTTCCTATTTCAAGGATATACTTTGTTAATAAAGCATACCGGGTTTGTGTTAAGTAATATAGTTTGTACACTAGTCTATTTATAGTGGCTGACCTAAAAATGTATTTCAGTCATTTAAAATGTGTAGTTTCCAATAGCACTGCTCTGGCTTCACAAAGTTGTCTTTTACACTACAGTTAGTAACCTGTTTTGTTGGATCTTTAGTTATAAAATAATATTAGATATTCATTACCTAGAACAAAAATGTAGTATGGAAATTACCTGATCTGCGTTTTGACTAACGCAGCCTTCATTGTTCCAGTAGTTTTCTTTTTGCAATATATTTCGGCCAAACTTACGGATAGTCTTCATCAGTTGCAATATACCTCACAAGTTTACCAAACTAAACTAATGAAGTTTGATAAACTTGTGAGGTATATTGCAACTGATGAGGGCAATCGTTTAGTTTAGCCGAAATATATTGCAAAAAGAAAACTACTGGAACAATGAAAGCTGCGTTAGTCAAAACGCCGATCAGGTAATTTCAATTAATCCAGGTTCGCAAAAACAATGTTCATTCAATGTAGTTTGGGGTTTGTTTTCTAATGACAACATAGAGTTGGTTAGTTGAAAATAATAATTCTAAATTGCTGTCATATAGGCTCTACTTAAAAAAAGTCTTACCATGAAACAGTTAGTATATAACTACAGATTGTGCGCTGTGTGCGGTAGAGTGGCTGAGTGGTTAGAGCACTAGATTCGGAAGCAGACGTGCTCAAGTTCGAGCCCTGTCCGCTGCAAATTCTGGACTGTACGTGATGTGTTCCCACTATGGACTAAGCCGGTATACTGAATGAATTGCCTGTTCTACACCATACAATTCTTAGGTAAAACTACCAAATGGGTCAGGTGTTTATGTCAAGAGCGCACGCCTTTTTATAGTATTTTTTATCACCGATCACGCAACCAATGTTCGTTTAGTTATATAAATGTTCATTTCAATAAAAGTTCTCATTTTAGTGTGGTGTCTTTTTAATAATGGCAGATTGCGAAAGGTTAGTTGGAACTTTTGGTCTAAATGGATGTCATATATGTTTCACATTAGTTAGTGTAATGAACGACAGTGACTGAGTGGTTAGAGCACCAGATTCCGAAGCTGACGTGTTCAGGTTCAAAACCTGTCCAATGCGAAGTCTGAACCTTACGTGATGTGTTTCCCATAAGGATTAAGCCGGTCTTTGTTTATACGGAAAAATGTACGTACTTAATGGGTCAGGTATTTATATCAGATCGCAACCTTGATTAAAATTAATTTTTATCACCGCCCGCGCAACCAATGTCTATTCAATTATCTAAATGATGTTTTGTCTGAATCTTGTATCTAACCGTGTGTATTGTGTGGTGCTATTCTACCTTTTCTTGTCCTAGCGTTTTACGGTTAATCGTGTTTATTTAGAGAAGAAATACAATACGTGCTTATTTCATTTTCATTAGTTTTCAATATGGCCAAAACAAAATGACACTGAAATTGTAAGGTCTGTTTTCTAGTGAATATGATGCATTCACACAGTTGTAGAAAGGTAGAGCTGCAGTATATCATCATTTGAGAACCGATGCTTCATTGCCGAAATATAAATTATTTAAAACTATTTGTGAACACTAAGCGCGACTTTCTTGTGACTACAAATTTCCATGAGATGAATTTTGGTTCATGCTGATTTTTGCCTATTATTTTTAGTCAATATTAGTTATTTGGTTACCTCCTACTTAAATTCAAATTCGCTAATTTATATCTCCAGTACTTCAATGCACTGCAACAGAACCTATAAAACCACTGACTTCAGTTCTTATTCGTAAATAATTACGTAGAATTCAAATTAATCGGAAACGTGGTAATCCTTATAGTGCAGATATAACTTGTTCGTCGTTATTTTTATTCCATATTATGTGATTTGTATGTAGGTAGAACACATTATATGAAATTCAGTTGTTTCCTGTTTTTACCTCTTGTGAACGATTCATTTTATAAAAATACCACGGTCGTTATTAAATTAAAATTTGAACGCTTATCTAGCGAAAGTCAGTTTTGAAAATTATTTTTTCCCAAAATAACTGGTTGCTAAAACAGTTGATTTTCTAAGTTAACCAGAATTTTATTAGTAACATAAGTAGACTGTCAGTGCAAATATCATGAACTTTATTTATTAAGCCCCAGACAAATCGCTGACAACTTAAGTAGCATTTACTAACTAATGCTTCGCTGCAAACTATCCATCAGAAAAAGAATGGATACTAATAATCAATTCTTAAACTAATTACAGAAGTAATAATTTAAAAAGAAGGCATCTAGGTTAGATCTACCTACCTACGTAACAAATAAGGCAACATGGAATTCGACACAACGCAATCCAGCTCAAGTGAAGGTTAAGGAAAGTCGATATACGTAATACAGCTTCCATGTGGTTTTCATTGTATCGCTTCATAAGCCATACCGAACTTCTCAATTATCTCAAGCAACTATGAAGATTTCTACTAAAAATCTGCACCAAGCCATTTAGCTCGATTGAACGCCATATAGCATAGGGCTTCCAGTCATATACTATGATGTATGTATTTTAATAAAATCCTGATAGTTGAATGGGTCTTTTACTATCCAATTTTATTGTAGCTGACTTTGGCTGTTTCTGCCATGTGAAAATCTGTCCACCTTATTTATTACGTCAAGCTGGCACTAGCTGAGTGAATATTGCTCTACTAGTCAATCGAACTGAAGATATATGTAAAATGTGACGTAGTCACATCAACTGACGTAGCCTTATTTGGCATATCCAAAAATTCGTCTATGGATATCAGCGTTGCTTATTCGTTGTCGGTAATCTTTTAAAAAAAACTTGCCGAGTTACCATATGTATTTAAAGTCTTCTGTTCTAAATCACAATGTTGCATATAATAATATGTTGCGTATAATAAAATTGGACGTATATATGCATTGTTAGCACAAAGTTTTTAGGCAGAGTTAGACAATTTAAGTGCCTCCTTATATTGCGAATATTGTAGAAATTTACTCTAGCTTTTGCAGTTTTCATATTTATCTGGACACAAATATTGCCTGAGTTATTGATACTACTACCAAGATACGTAAATCTGTCAATTATGTCCAAATCTTCAGGTTGCTGCTAAAGATTCTATGCGAGTTGTGGGGATCGTGTAGAATCATCTTGCATTTAGTTGATGCTTATTTTTTACTAAAAGACGGAACAACGACTGCTAATCAATTAAATATGGACTGGTCATAATTTCGGCAGTGAAATAATACAAACAGAAAATGCATG
The DNA here is from genome assembly GCA_029291075.1 of Eudiplozoon nipponicum. Lineage (NCBI taxonomy): Eukaryota > Metazoa > Platyhelminthes > Monogenea > Mazocraeidea > Diplozoidae > Eudiplozoon > Eudiplozoon nipponicum. Next base: position 192,611 of record JAQBSW010000271.1, read on the forward strand.
TTCAGGCATTGAGCTTGAATTAAAGGTGATGTACGCAATTGATTGGTTGTTTCCTTATTTCACACTCTATCCATGTTTAAATTTTTCTATTTTATTTGGCCTTTCAATTTACATATAAAGACACGTTGGTTTGTAGATAATTGGGAAGAATATGGGAAAAATGATTCGTATATCTGCTAAAATTTCTTTTTTTCAAATGGTAAGGGTACTATAAAATAATACAATATAGTCTGCCGCCAAAGAGAGCTTTGACACGTGCATTCTGAACGTATAAAAAGTATTGTTAGTAGTAGAATCTATTGCAAGATAATCCGAAAATGTGGCATCCATGCTAATAATCATTCTGTACTCTAATTCATTACAAACGCTGATACGACCGGTACTTTTTGTACAGTGAGATTGTAGACTGCAAATTTAGTGGGAATATCGCTTTTTGATGGAACGTTACGATTCACTGAGTGAGATGCATCATTGTAAGACGGCTAACGTGGAGCTAAGGTACACATATTATTGTTGAAGTACTTGTCTTAATGCAAAGAAATGATTTTTATTTATGTATATGTGTATAATTATGTACATACATTAAAAATTTCAGTTTAGCTTAGTGGACGCTTGCAAAAAATGGGTCACATGATAGAACTATAATTGCAAATGTCAGTTCACAGTTCATATTAAGGCAAGTATTTGACTTCACTAACAGAATGGTAGCGCAGGGAGCCTCGTTTTTTTGCAGTAATCACGTGTTAGCTCCGCAAATATAATTGGCATCAGAAAAGTAGACGAGCGAAAAACTTAGAATAATCGCATATTTTGATGCCAGGTGGGTTCAAAATAAAATAATCGATAATACGAGTTAGAACCCACTAGTATTGAAGCCGGAAAATTGGAGCTTTGAGCCAATAGCGTAACTTCTGTGAAACTGTACATGAATAATATCAAAATTATGTAGCGGAAAAATTAAACGCAAAATCTTTTATTGTTGAAAAATATTTAATGCATTTATCCATTATTTAGTTTGATAAAATACAAATAAGACCATTTTTCGTGCTCAATTTTTCCAATTTGGCTATATATGGCTATTTGTTGCTTAATTGTTTCTATGATTTTTTGGTAATTTCACTTAAAATGCTATTCATTTCTTAACAGTCTGCCGGAGACTTGCTTGCCACTGGTTCATATGATGGCTTCGCCAGGATATGGGACTGTAGTGGTGAGTAAAAATTCTTTTTGAATTGAAATAAATATTGATATGTTCAGAAGACTACAAACGTTGTAGCACCTATTGTCTATTTAATTTGTTTTTAACCATTCCATTATACATAACACTTCAGCACACAAGACCGACTTTTATCGCTGTTATGTACGTAATAGATTCATATTGTAGATGTATTTGCGTATTTAAAAAAATTCATTATTGCTAACACTTATTTACCTTACAGAAAATCGAATTGTGCAAATAAAAAATTAAAACTACTAATTTATCAGTGTCAGCAATGGCAGTCTCAGATAAGTCGGACTTTATTGCTGTGTTTGCTACAGAATAGTAATTATATCTACCCAGATCGCTGCACTTAAAAATTAAAAATAATCAGTCTGTAGATAAAGCCCAATGGTATAGTTTAAATATTACATGAAATAAAAAGTGCGTATCTGTTGTGCAGAGCTTCATTTTATTATCTCATATATATATATATATATATATATATATATATATATATATATAAGGAGTACAAAATTGTGAGTATTGTACAAGAGAATAAATTTCTGTACCATGGTTTATATATATATATATATATATATATATATATATTCCATAGGCTTCTTTACCCAGTATTTCTAAGTATATCTTATTTGATATAAATTAGGCGTCATGGTTCGTGGTGCTTCGGCGCTGTTAGATTTTTTTGTGCTTAGCAGGATACTGAGGGGAGGCCAGACTAAGTATCAATCTTCCATGAGCAATGAACGAAAAAGTGTTTATCTGCTCTCATCTTTGCATTTAATGGTTATGTGGCTAGATTGTATAGTAATCGTCCTTAATTTCCATAACGTTGTTTAACGTCTGTGTAGCAATTTATTTTCAATTTATATGTGAAAGTGATACATATTTGCTGAAATTCCTTTTTCAAATTAGTTACTCCATTATCAACGTTTGTTTGTCTTTGCTCTAGTGGTGTTAATTGCATTATACTTAGCCTTATAGAGATGGATAATTTGTCAATGACGAAAGCATTTATTGTCACCATGTAAAATTCGTACGGCTTTTTAAAAAATTCACTTTAATAATTACAAGTACGGTTATTTATAGTAAATGGAACTAAATTTCATTTTGTTCGAACCCAGACAGCTTATCTCTTGTTGTAAGTAAATAGATCTATACAAACAGCCCACTTTGTGCGGAACGCTTAAAGACGTACACTAAAATCAATGCCAGAGGCCTTTATCAACCTAGGCTCGCAACACCTAATACATGCATTATTTCTACTGGTTTGAGTGACTTCGGATTTTCTGTTGTGTATATGCTTGCTATGACTTCGTAGCCTGATTTATCCATTATCATCATCAACAGTCGATAATGCATGACACCGATGTTTAACTGACGAAAGTTTTAAAAAGAAATTCGATAGTGAAGATTATATTTTGCTATCTATTAAGGTAATGTTAATAATATGTCAGACGTATTTGCGTTTATTGGTTTCTTTTAATCTAAAAAGATTTCTATTTATTCATTTTGTCTCATTAATTAACTCTAGGTCGACTTATCAGTACATTAGGTCAACACAAAGGACCTATATTTGCATTGAAATGGAACAAAAAAGGCAATCACATTTTAACGGCTGGTGTTGATAAGGTAAACAATGTTTTATTACATCTAAAGCATATTGATATTCTTTAATTTGTTTCGGGCTGTTATACGTTAACCAGTTATTTTGACCAAATTTTACTTGTCTTTTTATTATATTACTTTAATTGTAGTAGGTTGTACATACATGCTTCCATAATCAAAATGGTATGTATTGATTTATTTGTTTGTTTGACCTATCTCAGAATATCATATTTTGCTTATCGTAACAGCGGTGTATTGATTTAAGCATTTATATTGCAACTTGATTTATAGGTACACTACTTTATGTTAAGAATAGCTATTACTTTTCACTGGCGACTTGCTACTAACATGCATGTGGAATCAACTTTATTTCTTAATTATTTGTTTTAAATCATCGTTTAAAAAAATTTGACCAAATGCACGGTTAGCGTTACCTTGTCGACCTTTCAACGCTAACATGAACCTCTTCAGTAATAGAGATATATAGCTACCTCGTGTTATAAAATGCGCAGATAACAGAAGTTTAACAAGTAAATTACAAAAAAGTAGTGTTTGACTGTTTGAGCTATTTGTAACACAGCGCCTCCAACAACTTTAAGCTCACAAATTTTTCGACTTGATCTCGGAATAGTCTCAGATATTTAACACTTGTTTTCGGTTGATAGTCAATTACACAACTGATATTACAGTCGGATCCGTTATAATTATCATAACAAGTCACTCTAATACGTAAATATTGTTTAACGGAAATGCTTTGCACGACAGAGAATTGTAGCAATAAAAAACACTTTAATGAGGATTATCTTGAATTGCTTTATCGTGGCTTGAGCATAAAGATAGGAAACAAAACAAATTATGAAATCAAAATTGTTAATAAAGAGTTAATAACAAAAAAATATTATGTTTGAAAGCAGACAAATGAGAGGCGACGGCTCTGATGAGTATGTCTTATTTCAGTAACAATATGTTATACAACTGAGTAATACATAAGTATATACTATAATATGCACCACCCTGTCGCATACTACAGATAGATTAAGAGCGTTGGGTTACCATTGATCTACAGATGTTAGATGATGATTAATTGATTATATCTTCACTAATTTTAGGATGGTCTTATGATTTCATCATTTATTATTTGTTGTCTTACTGTATAGAGTGTAATACTTTTAATAAACATTTACATTAAAATACACAATTTCATTACAATATTACTATGACGTGATTCAGTGAAATCCGCAAGGAAGCTGTATCGCTGATGGCGCCTTGCCCGAATGCTAACTTGGCCATAATGGTGTTGTGGAGAGGTTTAGTTTGCCTCATTTCTGTGAGTTATCCTGATAAATTTACTCATAGTAGCAAGGTATTCCTTCTCTCTGCCCCCTCTCTCTCTCGTTAATCTCTCTGATATTTCGTCTAAATTCACTTATATTCTTTTTTCACTCCTTATGGTTATATGGCAGTGAAACATTAGTCACTTTTGATTTTTGTAAGGCTGGACATACTATAATATTTCTTTCAGTAGGAAATTGTCAAATTGCTTCTATTTTAACTTGTTATCTTACTGGAACTTATTAATAAAAAATCCCCGGATTATTAACCATAAAAAGGATTTGGAGCCGATTTATCCAAACTATATTGCTTCCTTCCTCATCTGGATGTTACTCGTAAGTACCGTATTTCCGGACCATAAGACGCACTCTCTATGATCGGGTCCTTTTTCACACAGCGGATTTCTAACACATTACTCGTAAAAGTTTTATTGACCACGTTAATAATAAGTACATTTAATTACCAAAATTTATACACAAAATTGTCAAAGCCGTTTTATTTTCCCTCCTCTTCATCCATGAACCTATCGAAGTCTTCAGCATCTGCATGTGAGTGAAGCAGTTAGGCAATTTAAACATCAAGCATAGCCAGATCCACTCCATCGTCCGATTCTACATAATCATTTTTATCTGGCTGTTCATGATGATTCCAGCCTTCTCGAAACCACGGATGATAGTTGCGACCTATGCCCTGTTTCAAATATCGAAAATTGATTAGCAGATTGTAGTGTAATGTTCCCGGTGTTTTTTCCCCGTCTAGGTAAATGCTTGCTTGTCTTATTTTATCCACTGCTCTTATGCGGCTTGCAATTTAACCTTGAAAGTCTTGTTAGCACTAATATCTAGCGATTGGAGTTTTTTGGTTAATCTTACTGCAATTATGGTGAATTATGAGTTAGTTTGCTTCACTTTTTCCTTGATGGTATTCGAAAAATGAGCTCGCATCTAGACGTAGATTATTAAAGTGGAAAGAAACCACTTCTCCCAGCCATTAGGTTATGTTCTTATCGTCCATCAAATCTTTTTGGTTGCTCCTTATAGTGACTTCACCCGGAAAAGTTTCGTTTTTTTGATAATTGGTAGTAGCTTCTAACCATCGGCCTGGCAATCAAAACATGATTTATCATTCTGTGTGGTCCGTATAGATAACTTACTGATCCCTATTTTCGCGACAGTATGGCTCATCGGGACTCAGAAGGTGGGGGACACCTCTTCCATGTTGTTGATGTCTGGCTGAATATTCTTTCTCGTTCTTTTTTTAGGTTCTCTAATTTGTGATGTCAATTTGCTCGATAAATCTAACATAACTAGTATTAAAACATTGAAGTATCTAGGTATGTATAAATCATAGGTAATAAAACAAAGTAGAAGAGCTTAAGCGCCCAATCCATTATACACATGCATTTATTAGTTGATCCAGTAGTCTGGTTTCATCCTGATTGGGAACTCCTTGCGTACTGTCCAGTATTTGCCGCGGACAAGGCTAGATCCTTGGCACGTCTGCTTCGGCGTCTGGTGCTCAACCCACTGAGCCACACTCTACACAGTTTTCATTTATTTGCTAACTAATGTTTTTTGGTTAGTCTTTCCTTTAGGCGGAGTATATATGGAATCTCTTTAGACCCCAAGTTCCAACTAACCACCCCCAATCTGTCATTATAGGAGATACACCATGCTACATAAGAAAGTGGTATTTAATTGAAAATTTATATAATTAAATGAACATTAGTTTTGATATAAACACGAATCCCATTATATATATATATATATATATATATATATATATATATATATATATATATATATACATTTGTCAGTATAAACTAAGTATTGTATAGTGTAGAAAAGGCAATTCATTTGTATGGGACGCCGATGGTGTCGGTTGTGGCACTTTTGGGTAAAGATAGGTTGTCACGCTAATCGGTAAATCTGTGCTAATCATTGACGTCCTGATCAGATTGTTTTATGTACTCATTAAACAATCAATGATTGCGCGGGTAGTTGTAACAATTCTTTAAATCAAATTTGCGTGCTTGAAGTAAACACCAATCCTATTGAATCTAACCAGTCGTCGAACAACATAAGTACTTGTGACTGACGATATTTTTGCTATGTTTTTTAACGACTGGTTTAATAGAATGTGATTGGTGTTTACTTGAACTTCGAAAATTTGATTAAACGAACCGAGACTCATTGATATTAGATGAATTTCATGACTACATGAATTTATTCACGTATAATTACATGTGTGTAAATGCTTAAATTTTTTCTAAATGTTGGCATCTATGTATGTATTAAATGCAGCAATAGCACGTCGGTTTTTATCTTTATTAAATGTATTCACATTTTATCTTTTTTATTATATTACAACAGACTACCATTATTTGGGAGGCGGAAACCGGAAATATTACTCAGCAATTTGCCTTTCACACAGGTAAGATTTATTCTGAATTATTACACATCATAGCAGAACGTTTGCTAACACCTGACTTGTTTATTATTTTAGAATTTAAATATTTAACTTCGTTATTTGCATATTAAGGACCCTAGCTATAATCGATACTGCATTTACGTGAAACTAGCTTAGCCCAGGCAAGCCAATCGATCATCATATTCGCGAAGCTAAACAAAAAAACAGTAAACATTTAAAAAAATTGTACTACAGTAAACTTATTACAAAACCAAATAACAGAAAATATTTCGAATTATTTTATTTAAAATAAGCCTCTAATTTAATTTATTCTTCAATATCTCGGGTTTGTTACATATTAAATTTTTATATCCTTCTACATTTTTTCTAGTCGCCACCAGGTTTTCCTTTATAATTTAATGTCAGTTCTAGCAGAAGGTCCGCTTGGAATGAATGGCCTAGTTTTGTTTTGCGGCATATATAACTACAAAGATTTATTGTAGTTACTCCGAAGCGAAACCTTACTTGGTGATGCGTTCATGTGTTATTCAGTTATGTATTATAGACTCTGTACTTAATGCAAATTAAGTCCAAATAAGACCACGAGGAGATGCCATATTCAGCATGAACAAAAATTTATAATCTCATGAACACATACATTTTCGTGCTTACATGCGACACAGTCGATACCTCCAATTAAAGACATGTTAAATGATGTTTTCTGAAACTGGCATTGTTGAATGAAGAAATAGCAGCATAGTGACGATCCCTACTGTTGGTTCGTCATTAAGCATGCAACTCTTGTTTAAATGAGATTATACTCTTGGTTCATGTACTTATGGTTCTATTAAAACTAAAATACTAATAGTTACGCAATTCCTAATACAATACAATAGACGAAGGCATTGATCTCCCTCGAGTTGGAATGCAGAAGAGCCTATATCGATAAGCAATGATTAGATAGGTCTGCCCATTGAACCATTTTTCCGTTCGATTCATTATATTTACGCTCATTTAATGGTCTCTCGACTAGTTTGAGTACGATGCGCTATAATCGAGTGATCGATATCGCGAAAAATGATATCCGGCCTACCCTCTTGCTTTTCCAGTCAACTATCATAGTCACTGGTATCCTTGAGAGCATGATGTGGTCTTCAAGAACTTTAGCTCATACAGCGCATTCCACGTTCGTTAAAATGGATCGATACTAATGGTACGACAAAGAACGGTCGTGTAGAATTAGCTTTCTCCTAAACTTTGCTATTGATTAATAGTTCATAACGCTAAGCTGTCAATGGCTTAAATAAAATCTAGCGTATACGTCTATTAATAAAACTATCCAGGCGCTGACATATCCTTATTCTCTGAAGTGTATATAAGGATCGACAGTATGCTTAACTTGAATACTGAACTTGGCGATCATTAAATAAACGGTCGATTGAAAAGCTGTTCGCGCCATTTTCAAAAATCAGCAATTTCAAAGAAAATGCGTCTGGAAATCACAACAGAAACCGATTTTTCTGGCATCACCAGGGATCTTAGGTAAACGAAACCTGTGATGACTGGCAGAAGGGTGCCACTAAACGCTATCTTAAGCTCTGGATCAAAATGTGCCATGACAGTTCCTTATGCGCTTGGTTTCAGACTTAACGGGTAGACAATTCTTGACCATAAGTAATGTCTCTTTGAAAATCTTTTTCTGTTACCATCGTATTAGCAACGTTAGCGTATTCGAGGGTAACAAAAAAGCCACCATTCACTCCCCTTCCCGCACGAGGAATGCGTTGACACCAGATTATATCGCGAAAACAATATAGCTAAGCGAAGTGGGCAAATTGACATCGTTGTAGAACGCTGGAGCCAATCACGAAAACTTCAGAGACATCGTTACTACTGCGAAAACACGCAATTGGTCATTATAACTTCAAACTTTTTTTTATTTGATTGCGAAGTGCCAGCTTCATAGTTTCCAATGCCGCGTTTTGCGTACGCGTACTTCAAACTTTTGAACAGCTTAACCGTCATACCTTCATTAAGCATAACTGACCGTAAAATTAAACACGGGATAGAATAAAAAGACACTGAATAGTTTAAGATACCAAAAGTTGTTTTCAGTTGATACCGATGGCGCAAATCTAGAATGCGGTACAGTGCATGCTTTTGGCCCACTCATCCAATTCCTGGTCGAATCCCTATCTGAGTAGCCCAACTAAGCTTCTTTAGCTCTTTCTGAATTCTGAAGATAATAGAAATGACCACCTTTGATGCAGCTCAGCAAATGGATACCACGTTAGTTGGTACGAATTCTCGTGTTCCTGTTTTGTAATATGATATTCTTGCATCTGTGACGAATTCCTCACTCAAGACTGTAGTTATTGGCTTTTAAATGTCTTTATAAATATATTCCAACGAACCAAACTTAATCAGTACGAGGGCCATCGACTCCGGCGGCCTTCCGGTATCTAACGAAACGCAAAGTCTGTCGTTTCATTGAAAGTGTTTCGATGCCCATCTCAAACAATTTTAAGAGGTCATTTCATCGCCAAACACGCCGTTTGTGGCTGATTAAGGAGATTTTGCAAGTGATTGATGAGTTCTGCTTCAGAAACTCATGGCGCCCACACTCCCATAGCAGAATTTCCGCTATTAGATTTTAGCGCATAAATGAAGTAATATTTTACTCTTCGGAAGGGGGGCTCAGTGGTTAGAGCACCAGATTCCAAAACAAACGTGTCCAGATTTGAGCCCTGTCTGTGGGAAGTTCTGGACAGTACGTGTGGAGGATGAATTGCCTTTGCTACACTATATAATACTTAATTTATACTGACGTATTTGTGCACATAATGGGTCAGGTGTTTATATAAAGATCGCAACCTTGATTAAAAAGTAAATCTTCGACACTGTTTCGATTTCTTTAACGATATTAAGCCAGTGTTATTCACAACCACCGCGTAGCTGGCAGTAAATTCCATGCGAATTATACGAGCTATAGCAATATATCCTCTTAGTTTCAAAGATAGATGTAGTGTTTTATGAGTTTTGGTGCTACAAGTGATAAAATCGAGTTTGTGGGCCTTATCAGAAGACGACAAGTCGAGGCTCGCTGACACTTTTCCTTCATAGCGCTACAGATGATTTTGCTACGCTATTGACTATGGTTACAAGGGGCCCAGTAGAAGTAAGTGGCTCAGAAGTCATTCTCACTAATTGTATTCGTTTTCTGTGCAGTTATTTGGACACCATATCGGTTGCCGCAAGGAGTGGAATTTCAATATGATTCTAGCAATCAGGTACTGACATGTCATCGTACTTAGAAAGGCCAGATCTAGGTAAGTAGACGTTCGTTGTCTTCTGTACTGCACAGAAGAGCGATTAAAGGATGTTTAATAAATTCAAACAATAGGTTGGACCACAGTCTTCTGCCGTTAGAACAAGGTTGAATTTTGGTTGAATGTGATATTCCGTATTGCTGTGTAATATCCGTGCACTAAAAAGAGATATATTTGTGCAAAATACCTTCAGGCACGATTATGCTTCTGTTCATGAGAAGCCGATGAAATTTAGTAGGTCAATTCAAGCAGGGTTTTTACCGAGAATGGGATGTGGGTTATAAATTAATGCGCAAACTATTTTTCCTTACCTAGCCTACCTAACCTCTGTTTCGCGTGTAAGTTTATGGTCACCTATGCTAAATGATGGTGTGCAGGTCAAAATTGTTGCTATATTTGGTATTAAGGGCTTCTCTGTACTTCTTAAGTTTGGCTCCAGCGTTTGATATGGATATCATTGCGCCCACCCTGTTCATCATCATCATCACCATGCACAGTTATGCAAAAGTCCATAGCAACTGTTTCACTGCCATATAACCATAAGAGAAACAAGAAATACAAGAAAATAATAATTTAGGAACACAAGCTATTCGATTGATGAGAGGAAGTACCTCGTTACTAGGAGTCTATATACATTGATAACTCACAGATGCCTGGTAAGCTAAACCTCTGCACAACATTATTATGGCCAAGTCAGCCATAAGACAAAGCAAAATCAGCAATAAAGCTTCCTTGCGCTTTCACGTCATAAATAAAACCAAACCTCGCGCCTAACTCTGCCCTACTAAGAAAAGTATGTTACAAAAATGATTCTGCTATAAATATGTAACAAGATCACCACTGTGCTGGACTCGATGCCACCTCTCGCGCCGCGGACCCCATCCTGGCAGACTAGTGGGTCCTATGCTACCATATTTTGGTGTAGTTGACTTTAACTTTTTCTGCTATGTTAAAATCTTCCAACTTTGTTTCTTACGCCAATCCGGCGCTGGGTGAAAGAATAATGCTCTACTAAGCAATCGAATTGAGGGCATCCGCAATATGTGACAGAGTTTACGTAGTTGATATAGCTTTATTTGTTCTTCCAACGAAAGGAATATGTTAGTCGATCAAAAAATACGTGTACGGAAGTCAGCGTTGGTTATTCTTTGCTGGAACCTGCATGTGTTATCATTCTAAAACAACGATGGTCGTTTTCCTGTAAGCGTCTAATATCTTTAATTCTAAGGGGCTGTCTCACTATCTTATAATAAAACTGCGTACAGATGCATTGTAAACACGACCTTTAAGGCTGAGTGTAATACTCGCGTTTTTCCATAAAAGTTGAAGGTTCAGGAAAACCACTCTAGCTTTCGCGATTTTCATACTCACCTCGTCAGGCATATTTCCATATTATCATTCGCTTCACCGGATCCCTCCATAGGGGGAATCTAGGTCTCCGTTATTTGTGTTAGGTTTACTGTATTTGTGCGATATCGTATATCATCATCATGCCCAGCCATACAAAAGTCAAAAGTGACTAATTTTTAACTGCCATACAACCATAAGTAGTAAAAAAATATATAAATAACAACAGAAATAAAATTTTAGACAAAGCATTAGTGAGATTTGAGAGAGCGCGAGAGCGAGAAAGAGAGAGAATACCTAGTTACTTTGTGTAAATTTATCAGGATAACTTACATAAATGAGGTAAACTAAACCTCCACAACACGGTTATGGCCAAGTTAGCATTAGGACAAGGTAACATCAATACAGCTTCCTTGCGGCTTTCACCGTATCACGTCATAAGCAACCCAAACCTTGCAGGTAACTTTGCCCTACTAAAAACGTAAGTTACGAAGATGATCTATTAGACATCTGCAACAAGATCGCCACTGAGCTCGGTTCGATGCCATATCGCGAAGGGTTTCTAACCAAGAACTATAATGCGCACGTTGACCTCATCTTGGCAGACGAGAGGGTCCTATATTACCCAATTTGAATGTAAGTGACTTCAACTGTTTTTTTGGCCATGTCAAAATCTGCCCACCTTGTTTCTTACGCCAATCGGATGTTGGATGAGAGAACAGAGCTCTACTTGGCAATCGAACTGAGGGCATACGCAAAACGTGACCGAGCCAACGAAGTTGATGGAGCCTTGTTTTTCTAACGAGGAGCAATCATTGGCGGATCCAAAAATACGTCTACGAATGTCAATGTTGGTTATACGGGGTTGGTAACCAACATGTGATATGCTTCTCAAACAGCGATGGTCGAATGCCTGTAAGCATCTAAAATCATCAACTCTAAGGAGCCAAGTTTCATTAGCACATAGTAAAACTGCGCTTACGGACGCATTTTTAACACGACCTTTACGGCAGAGTGAAATACTGGCGTTTCTCTATAAATGGCGAAGGTTCATGAAAGCCACTCTAGCTTTCGCGATTCTCATTCTCATCACGCCAGACATATTGCCCAAGTTAGTGTTAGATCTCCCAAAATATGTAAACGTGTCAATTATTTCTAGACCTTCATTCTGCAGTCACAGAGTTTGAGTGAGTGATGGTGATCCTGTAATAGTGCGAATTTAATAATCTATTCAAGCTAGCCTGATCAGCATCTCGATTGTCGAATAATAGCACAATATCGTTTGCATAGTCAAGATCGACTAGTTTACCGTCCTGGAGAACTTCAAAACCTGAATCCTTAATGTGTGGAAAAGTTTTTTTCATAATAGCATCGATTACAAAATTAAACAAAAATGGGGAAAACCATTGCTGGTTTCAAAGGTGTGTTAATTCTTTTTAGACCTTAACGCGACCTGAAGTATTTGAAAAGAAAGCGCGTATAATATTAACAATTTTTTTTGGCACATCGCTTTTCGACAAAATATGGAATAAAACATTGCGATCCACCGAATCAAATGCACCTTTAAAGTCCAGAAAGACGGCAGTTGTGGGACGGTGATATAAATGTCTCTGCCTTAACGTAAAATATTGTCTATACAACCTCGTCCTGCGCGGAATCCAGCATGTTCTGCTCTTGTATGTGATTCATGTGAAGCGCTTAGACCTCTTAGAATAATCGAAGCAAATAACCTAGACACGACTGGAATCAAGATTTTACCACGATGGTTATCGCACGAATCACGATTGCCTTTCCAATCAAGTGGTACGGTTTCCTCATTCCATATAGTAGGATAAAGTTTAGTCAACGCTCCCGAAATTATGTTGCCATCATCCTTAAATAATCGCAGAAGCAAATCATCAGGGCCTGCGGCTTTGCAAAGTTTAAGTGATAGAATTGCAGCCCTTATTTCTAACGCTGTTGGTTCTTCGAGACTAACATTCAACACTGTTGATATAGGCATGTATTCGGGAATCGGAACTGACACGGATGCCAAAGAAAATTGATCTTTGAAGTGTTCAGCCCACCTATTAATATGACTTATTTTATTGGGTATTAAGTGGTTGTAACTATCATTTATAGTTACTTTTAATTTTCTCTGGCCTGTTGCGCGAATTAATTGGACCTGACGCGAACACTTCCATTTCTTTAGCTTTCCTGGTCCAAAAATTTTCGATATCGTCTTAGACTGGGCTTAAGTTGACGTCTTATGTTGCGACGAGTATTATTATGAGCCGAGCCAGGTGGGATTTGGTGCCTTTTTTCGAGTATCTTAATGGATTTTACAGAGAGCCAGTGATTATTTCTACGGAGGCCTGCAATGCCACATACATTAGTACCTGCATTGTGCATAGTGGTACTTATCGTGGACCAAAGTTAATTCTTATTTTTTCCATCAAGATGCGTTCGCTTAGACTTTGGAATATCTTCATATTTTTGTCGAAAGGACGGTTTTTACCTAAATCAATTTTGGGTTTATTCTTATTTATTTTCTACAACGAATTAGTGCATGGACCGAGTCGACATGAGTGTTCCAAAAAGAACGACAATCCTGGATGCAACCACGCCATCTATAACTAATTGTTACATGATCTATGTGAGTCCACCTTTGTTCGGGCGCTGGAGGACACAATGTAGCGCAACGTCTAACACTACGTCTGAAGTTTGTACTACATAAATATAATCCATGTTCCGTGCAGCTATGCAAAAAGCTGTTCACCATTATCGTTGTGCGTCGAGCTTAAGGTGTATCTTCCACCTAAACGAAATTCAGCGTTACTTAAGCGCCCAACTTGAGCATTCATGTCACCCATAACTATAACTATATCTGAACTTCGTGCTCTACTTAGTAAGGAGCTTAGTTCGGAATAAAAAGCGTTCTTGCTTTCATCAGTGCTGCAATCTGTAGGAGCATATGAAGAGGCAACGTTGTGAACTGTTTTCTTCGTTGATTTTAGATGTATTTAAACGTGCCGCACACAGTCCACTATTTAAAGGGATCCAATTAATTAAGCAAGCTTCAGCTCGTGCGCTAAGGACAATACCAACGCCCCATTTACCGGCTTGAGAGAACTTCGTGGAACCAGATGTTCGAAGCCAATAACGCGTAGATATGGATTGTTATGGAAAATAACAACTCCCCATTTACCGACACGAGAAAGCTCCCAGAATCCAGTTCTGTAATGCACGTAGGATCCTGTATTCTGGTTTCAGATACGCAACATACGTCAATTTTTTTTATCCAACGTACGTACAAGAGCTTCTTGTTGTCAAAGTGGTTTTACTGTTCGCACATTAAATGCGCCTACCTTAAAACCTAACCTGGGTTTAATGAATGATCATCTACTAGAACTATTTTCGATATTTGGCAACCTGATATTGGGCTCAATTTTATGATCTACACCAACCATATTCATAGTATCTAAAAGAGCGTTATTGTTAGATTGAGAAAAGGAAGGGGAAGGAAAGGAGGCTGAATCGGAGATAAAGTTGCCTGCCGTATAAAAGTTTGTTAATTTATAACTTCTCTCCAGACTTTTTTATGATTTCATTACTATGTGGACACCGATAAAACTTGTTTTAAACTGTTTTTTTATAAACTGAGAAAAAGACTTGTCTATGTTTATTTGTCATATGAAACAACGTAGTGCTATACCTAAGCAGAGAAAATCGGAAATGATACTGTATAGAAGATAGAATTTCATTTTTTTCCAACATTAATAAGAAAACTAATTAACAAGACTTACTATTAAAACTCATAACATTAAGTTCCTAAATACTATGCATGGTATTAGTACTATGTTATATGTACATATTGTATGTTAGATCCAAGGATAGCTTATTTCTATAAAATCTAAAGCGCGCCTCTTCTATGAGCCAATAGTTGACCAGAAAAGAATACTGCGAGTTGTATAAAATCAAACTTCAGTTCTTCGATGGATATGTATATATATTTATTTATTTGTGTGTATTTAAACCGTTGTTTCGTGGTAATTTAATTAATAAACATTAGTCTTTCAGTATATATATATATATATATATATATATATATATATATATATATATATATATATATTAGTGTGAAGAAGTGTTGATGATTTAATGCTTGATGATTCTTTTGACATTGCAAGGCTTTATGTACGTCAGTTCAACTTAGGTATGGACACATACGTTAAACGAGAGACTAAGTTGGTCAATTTATATCGTTGTAAGTGTACAGTATAATTTAAGGTTGGTGACCGAACCGAAGACAACTTTGTTTTTTAAAGGACGCCCATCTTAACATTATGTGTAATTGAATGATGCCTCCTTTCTTTAAAATATACGCTAAAACAATCAATTTTAACAGTTGTTGTATTGTAGTAGTAGTAGTGCAATTAGTAGTTGTTGATTTTGTTATATTTGAAGCCTGAAGAGATATCCACCCACAAACATCTGTTAAGGGGTCAATTATATTCTGTATTTTATTGATGCGTAGTTTGCATGCGTCAAATAAGTCATTTCAAAATTTTAGGTTATGCATGCTAAATGCGACGTTTCAGTAAGCAAGTATCATAATTCTGTATGTTTATTCTGCTTCTGTTGATAGGCTGTGCTAGTATATTTGACACACACACAATCACACACGTGTCTTCAGATTAAAGGTCAAATTATAACTGATTGTCTGTATGAACAAGGTGAATTGACACTCCTCTAATAAGCCAACATTTAGAATTAACGTTTTCTATATACTGTTAGCATTTAAATTTCGAATAATTATTATAACATTCTTAGCAGAAATCGCCGTTAATGAGACAGATGCGTTTGCTACTTCATTTACTGTTTAAAATAGGCAAAGATTGATTGTACTGTTGGTGCCAAGTGTTGTTTGAATAGTACCGTGCAGTAAAACTGCCGTCTTAAACACGTGATATTTCAAACTTGAAATCAATGTACGACGGAACTATAACTGATTTTGATTAAGCAGCATTGTAAGCATAGATGCTTTGAAACACTGAGTTGCGTAATTCAACATACAATGTAAAATACTAAAATTTTGGATTAAAAAAAGTTGACCTATATTTGGTAATGCTTTGAGAAATGGATAGTGATCAGTGATTGGTAATTCCTCTTTAGTCCACGAATAACTAATTGTTTCCATGTTTATGCGAAAGTAATAGTATTACACACTTATTTAAATCAAGGTTGCGATCTTTATACAAATACCTTTCTCATTATGTAAACACGTTTGTCAGTATTAACCAAGTATTGTATAATGTAGAAATGGCCAATCATCAAGTAGAACGGTTTCATTCTTATTGGGAACTCCTCATGCACTACCATAATTTGCCGAAGAAAGTGTTCGAATCTAAGCACGTCAGCGTCGCAGTTTGTAACTTAATCCACCAAGCCTTCTTCTGCGCGCTACACAAAATATTCAGTCATTAACTCATGTTTTTGGTTAGCCTTTCGGTTTCCTTCAGTATTGCACAGATGTGTTTTTTATGGTTGAAGTTGTGTCCATTCTAATAGTTTCTTAATATCATTGAATTTCCATAATGCTTGCTCCTTTATGGAAAATTTAGTTTTATTTCGAATGCAGTTAATTACTATGTCCAGACTGTAGTTTATCAAAACAACACATTTGCTGTTTAAACCATCATTGATTGTGCTTGTGGCGATAATTATTCGTTAAATTAAGTTCCTGAGCTTGAGATAAAATCCAAGCCATTTGTTTCTAGTCAGTCGTATAACTTGTCATTTGCACGTATTGACGCGTTTCGATTTGCTATGATGAACAGAGAACAACGATTCAATGATTGATGAGGATCCCACCGAAAGTCATATACAAGATGTGAAAATTCAGATGTGTTTGGGACCCATAGTGGTTTTTAATATATTGTACCTGACTGGAAATTTTCCGATTATTTGTTCCATAATAAAATAATCTTGTTTTTCTTTGCCATAAGATATGCATCAACAATCCATTTATAAGTCAATATCTCGATTTTATTACCGTTTTAATTCTCTGATCCTGGATTTGCATCTGTCACTTTTTATTTATCAGCGCCGACATTGGATGTCGACTGGAAGTCACATGACAGTTTTGCGTCGTGCTCAACGGATACCAATATTCACGTATGTCAGTTGGGAAAATCTGCACCCATCAAAACCTTTGAGGGGCATGAGGTACGTTTTCTCTAGAATTATAGTTTTTTCCGTTAAAAAAATCTGCGTAGCATTGCTTCCTAATGAGTGATATGTTATAATAGAACTGTCTTCGCGGAAAGTGATTAGAGATTGTGCAAACGAATTAACCTGCTTGAAATATCTAATAATTTCAATTTTAAGTCGTATCGTAGTCGCTTTTTAATGTATCTAATTATTCATTAAATGTGACTGAGCGTAATCATATTGGTTCAACTAAAGCACTCATAAATCTAAAGCTCTCATTAATGCCAATGCTTTATTGGATAATAGGAAAATTGCTTTTCTGATGAGTATTTTTTCGCCCAAATGAGTTTCATCCAGTCAAAATTTAATATTAGATATTTATTCGCATAATTTTTTCCATTAACATTCGTACTGGCTCTTCTTCATCAGGTTAAGAAGACGGTGTTCTACTTCGTGTTCTCTGATTCGGACCATTATTTAAAGCGTGTATCCGTGCGAATTACACCTTAGTTAATTAGGCATCATACCCGGAGCGTAGGTGGGTGTTTGTCGGTCGTCAGGAATAGGCTTGTCGCTGGCTGGAGCACATGGCCTTAGTTGTTGTAGACACTTCGGATATCTGGTATTGCGCAGTGATCTTTGGGCATTGGAGTTACGAGTCTGCTATCTGTAGCCTATGGTGGGGCAGTCTACATGTACTCCCTTACTGATAAATTTTCCCGGTGGCTCGTGTATATACCGTTGAGACAAATAAAAAATTATGCATAAAGTGATTGAAAAAGTGCTTTCTCAGTCAATTTCGTGCACTACAAGTATTGTTAATGCCCATAGTGCTTTGTTCAAGTCGGAGTAATTTAATTAGCGGTGATGGAATCTTGAAGTTAACGCAAATTTTTCTGTGGCGTTGATGCCACGAAGCCACTAGTTCCTGTTGAGAAAAATTAAATTTTGTCGAGATGACCATGCCATTTAGAGCACCAACAGCTGCAGGCTTTGTTCAGCAGCCATGGCCTATGCGGTATATTTGCATCTGCAAGCACACGCATAACCCTATGGCTACAGGGTCACTGCACGGTATCAGATATTCATGAGCGCCGTGTGCGCCAATGAACTACAAACCTAGGCCCAACGACCTACCATAACTACCTGTCTGTGATGCAGCCCGGGGCTGTGCATACCAATACTGATGGTCTTTATCATGTAGTAAGGATGCACATGGAGCACAGCACCGTTTTCATAAACATGTCTAACGGAACCCTCTCCGTGACTCAATCGAATAACGAGGATGCAAAAACCGTCTGCTGATAAGAGAGGATGTTGCATTGGCTAACACTGAGGTCGATAACGGGCTCTATTCATGGCTAATATGAATAGTAGAAAATTACGCCGCGGAAGTGTAAGAGTTGAGCAGCCGAAGGATAAAGAATATGATGGGGGCAACCTCCGAGCCTCAGACATTATTAATAAGTAAGGAGCGTGCTGTATACGAGCAAACGTCTTCATATAATTGTGCAGAACAAAGAAGTGGGTCAGGCATAAATATGTCTTCGGTCTTCATTAGAAGAACAGGTTCCTTTGTTGGTATAAAAGATAATTACTTAACCAGTATTGATAAAATTTAAATCTAATCTAGGTGAAACACTTATTGATAATACCGAAGGAATCTGAATTATAAACCCAACTCACATTGGAAAATATAATAAGCATTAACTTTGCTTGCAGCACATATATGGTACAAAATATATAAAGTTTTTCTCGCATTAATCGTGCCCTTTAGTGAATCAAATTTAAACAAGAATTCGTTATTTACTATTCTTTCCTTGTGTTAAGCTGAAATCTCCGGCACTTTCTTGAGTCCTTTGCTGCTTTACTTTTTCAGTTCTTTGAGGTAATTTTTTGGCATTCAAGCCAGTCATAAAGAGAGTAATATGCGCATTCTCGGTCTCAAGGGTAGATATTGCATCACTACGATTTTTGGCTAGTATTTTAGACTTGATATCTCTCCTAGCAACTTTACTTTATGGCTTTTCTAAGCCTAGAACTAGTGACGTTTTTATAAAATCTGGGGAGAACAATGGCTCCTTCAAACAAAACAAATTTACCGGAGTAACAGATGTTCAGAAATAGTTGTAATTCTCAATTTCGGTGATCTATAGCATACATTGGTATCAATCATGTTGGTACCATGTACCGACTCGGAAACCATAGTGTTAGTATCATGTACCTTTTCGGTACTATAATGTTGATATCGGTTACTAACACACTATCCATAGTGTTAGTATTCTTTACAGACTCGGTATATATATTATATAGAGTGAGTTAGCGTTGAAGTCGCATTGTCGAGACTATATGATGTTAGCTTCACTGCTGCAGGTTTACACATTCGTCTAGGAGATTGTACCGTCCTATTATCCCACATTCCTCACCCAGATATGTAGTGGTTAAAGGTCGTAATACCGGCTCCTACTGATGAGTCGCCAGTAAGCACGAAACGAATGTGCATGAGATTATACTTTCCGTTCATGCTGTCTTTGGTTTATCCTTCTGGTCACAAGTGAACTAGTTTGTTACTAGGTTCGCAACACCTAATACGTGCAAAACAAATATATGCCTGGAAATTGAATAAAACTGATATCTTTATAAGACTTCAAGGGAATCCACTGAACATTGATACAAAAACGTGATCAATTACGTAGATGATAGCATCACCATTCGTCGTGACAACGTGGTGACTTTATGTAATATTGGCAAGTTACATGACCAATTATGAATGTCCATAACCATAGAAATTTCGGGCCGGACAACTAATGAGCACTAATCAATCGATCCGGTAATGGTACCATGAAAATGGTCAAGTCTAATGAGACCAAAATTATTCCTGTTTCATGTGAAGCCTCAATTTCGCTTTAACTATGCAGTGATACTTAGTGCTAAGATAGTGATGAAATGATAGGAAGCGTGTCAGATGCGAGATATAGTTTTGGCCACTGGCACCTTAGCAGGTGCTACCCATCAGCCTGGGTTGGTAGACTATCTAGGATAAGTAAATTTAAATGCAAACCATCTCAACTATTAGTCGGCGATCTGGTATTCTTTTGCAGTTCATATATAACTATGAAACATACTAACTATGAAGTATCCATACCGCATCGGCCGTCGGGAAGGATGAAAACTGTCATGGTAATGCCAGTGCACGAACAAATTATTTTTATTTTTACTTCTGGGCAACATCTATTTATTCCAATCGTCTCTTAATAAGGAAACATAATAACATACTTAGGCTTAAGCAAAATTAAAGTGTTTTGTTAGCAGGTTGCGTTTTCACTGGACAAAGTATGTTTATTTATATACGTAAATTAAGCGTGAATTAAATCTGGCACTGCAGTTGTCTAAATTTGAAGTAGTTATTTGGTCTCTGAAAACTAGTGATTCTCGAAACTAGTCAACAAATTCATGATTGCTCGGTTCATAATTATACTCATCAAGCTGCAAGACGCCAAGTTTAGAAGTCTAAAAGATTATCAATTTGGGCCACAAAGGCCGAAGAGATGGAAGAAGCTTTCAAATGGAGTAGCAGCCGATATTTGTTCCAACTTACTTGCGCAACAGGTCCGAGAAGATTCAAATAAAAAGAAACAATAATCGATTACAGAAATAATCTGATATATTTATATATCAATTGGCATGTGTGTGTGTATTGCTTATTTGAAAGGTATTTCCTTTTGAATGTTTGTAGATATATTATTTTTTATCATTAACCGAACATTGGGTGCGCCGACTGTGATGACAATTACTTTACCCAAGGTTACAATCTTGACACATTATGTACGTCCATTTGTCAGTATAAACTAAGTATTGGATAGAGTAGAAAAGGCAATTAATTAATTAATTATTTTCTTTTTATGTTTTTATGTATTAAAGTTTGTATACGTGTGCGTGTGTAATTAATTGTTTGTGTTGATTTGAATTTTAGTTTGTATGTGCCTATATACGAGTGCTTTTTATGTATGCATATTTATTCCGGGCAAATTTGTATGCGTATTGTTCGTAGTTATGAAAATGTTTTATGTGTTTAGACTAACTGGAATACATTAACAATAGTTTTTCAATCAATCGGTATAAAATTCGCATTTTACAGGTTCCCACAACACACCGGCTCTGTAACTTCACAATGAAAATCCGGGCATAATTGAGAAGTTTACATACCTTGTCAGCTCTAGCAATAACTCAGGCAATATTTCTCACGAGATGAGTATGGGACTCGCGCAAGCTAGACTAGCTTTCCCAAACCGTCACCACTTTTGCATAAACGCGAGTATTTCAATCTGCATTAAATCATTTGTTCTTAAAAATTTATTATATGGTCGTGAGACTTGGTCCCTTAGAGTTGGTGGTTTTAGACGCTTGTATGCATCCGGAAGTCATTGTTTGAGAGGCATAGCCCATGTAGGTTACCGACAAGGAATAATCATCGCTGACATCCGTAGATCTTTTTTGGATCGAACAATAAGTGCTTCTCGATTGTAAAACAAACAAGACTCCATCAACTATCACCCAGCACCAGATTGCCGCAAGAAACAAATTGGGTATGTTTTGACATGACAGAAACAGCTAAAGTCAACTAAATTCAAATCGGGCAGTATGAGATATGCTCGTCGGCTAGGATGGAGTTCACGTGCGTATCATAATTCTTGGTTATAAACTCTGTGCGATATGGCATTGAGTTGAGCTCAGTGGCGATCTCGTTGTAGAATCGTCTTCGTAACTTTTTTTCTGGCTTGTTCAGAGTTAACTACGAGGTGTAGTTGTTTTTATGACGTGATACAGCGAAATCCGCAAATAAGCTGTATTGCCCCTATTGCGTGGCCCTAAATTTGACTTAGCTATAATGGTGTCGTGTGAGGTTTGCCTCACTTCTGTCTATTATTCAGGTAAATATCATAATAGCTAGATCCTGTTCTTCATAAATCATTCTTTAATAATTTATGTGCCTAAATCGCTATTTTTCATTATTATCGCTTTATTTTTAAAAAAATTTTCCTGTTTTTTTTATTTTTATAATTGTTGTATGTCAATAAAACATTAGGCACTAATGACTTTTGTATTGTTGTGCATAATGATGATGATAATGTGTTTATGTTCGTGTGACTATATGTGTGTGTATTTTCAAAAGATTATTGTACAATGTTGTCTTTTTTCTTAGTCAAGCATTTGGTCAGGCACGTATGTATCATAATCTTCATCATGAACAGCAATACAAAAGACGTTAGTAATTGATACTTTAAAGTAATATATTAAGGAACGAACCTAAAAATAAAGGATTATTTTTAAAAAGTTTAAGAGTGGCTTATCATACATCGAATTAATATGAGTAAATTTACCTAGATAACAAAAAACTGAGGAAAGCTACACTCCTACATAACACCAATGTGACTAAGTTAGCTTTAAGGCAAGGAAACATCGGTATTGCAGCTTCCTTCTGGTTTGCACTGTATGGCATAATAAACGGAACTAATCCTCGTTGCTAAATTCTGCCCAACTAAGAAAAGAAAGCTACGAAGATAATTCTACTAGACATCTGCAAAAAGATCGCCACAGAGCTCGACTTTTTGCCATATTGCGCAGGATTTAAACCGATGAAATATGATGTGCGCGTAGTAGACGAGCGGGTGCCATACTGCCTAGTTTGAATATAGTTGGGTTTAGCTGTTTCTGCCATGTCAAAATCTACCCATCCTAGTTCTTACGTCAATCTGGCACTGCCCATGAGAATAATGCTCTGCTGGGCAATCGAACTGAAGGCATATGTAAATTGTGAATGAGTCAACGCAGTTGATGGACCCTTTTTTTTGAATGATGTGCACTTGTTGGCCGATCAAAAAATCTTTTACGGGTATCAGCGTTAGTTATTTATCCTTTATCTTTTAACGGTGGTAGAATGCCTGTTAACGTCTATGATCATAAATTTTTACGTAAAGATACATTGTAAACGGGAGCTTTAAAGCAGAGTGAAATACTCTAGCTTTCGAGATTCGCAAACTCCTCTCGTCAGTCATATTTCTTAAGTTACTGATGAGTCGCCAGTAAACACGAAACTAATGTGCATGAGATTATACCTTCCGTTCATGCTGTCTTTGGTTTATCCTTTTGGTCACAACTGGACTAATTTGTTACTAAGTTTGCAAAACCTAATACATAATTGCCTAAATTATTTATAGAACTTCCAAGGTATATAAATTTGTCAACTATGTCCAGATTTTCAATTTACAGTCATAGCGTTGGAATGAGTGGTTGTTGATCCTGTAAAGGTTTCTTACATTTAGAGGGCACGAATTTATTACCAAAAGCCGGAGCAACGACTGTTACTTAGTTTCAGTTGATTTGAGCAGAAGCTTGATTAGCTAATAATATAACAATACCGTCTGCATAGGCCAAATTCGACTAATCTACCGCTAGAAAAAACATTGGCACTTGTATCATGAACGTATAGAAGATCTGTTAAACATAGAATATATTACAATATTAAAAAAAACCTTGCTTTTGTTGAGAGCGCGTATAATTTTTTACTATTTAGTTGTAATATCACTTTTCGACAGAATTTCAAATTGTGCAATACGCTCTTAGCCAAATGCACCCTTGAAGGCTATAAAGACGGCTGTTGTAGAACGGTGGTATTCGTGTCGCTGTTGATGTGCTTACCTTAAGGTAAAAATATCTACACAACCCCGTCCTAATTGGAATCCGACTGAATCCTCACTATATAACATAGATTCTGTTCGAGGCAGAGAACTAATATTTATGCCATTCTGTATTAGGTGTTGTACATCATCATCATCATCATCATGTCCAGCCATACAAAAGTCAAAAGTGACTAATTTAACAATAATTGATTGCGCAGGTGGTGGTAACAATTCTTAAAACACCAATCCCATTGTATTTAACCAGTCGTCGAACAACATAACAAAACTACCGCCAGCCGCAACGCACTGACGCGTTTCGACCTTCCATGATCATCATCCGAGTACGACGGCAAACTGACTATCGAGGATCAAACCGCATTGAATATATATATGGTAATCAAATTTAGATATGCGGCTCTCACCTCTAGCAGTCTCGCATACATTAAACTTGACTGGAAATGTCAGCTGCACAATTTCTATGCAGTCACGAACATTAAACAAAAGTGATTAATGTTTCACTGCCATATAACCATAAGGAGTGAAAAAATTATATAAGTGAATTTAGACAAATTATTAGTGAGATTTACGAGAGAGAGAGAGAGGCAGGGAGAGAAGGAATACCTTGCTACTATGAGTGAATTTTTCAGGATAACTCACAGAAATGAAGCAAGCTAAACCTCTCCACAAAACCATTTTGTCCAAGTTAGCATTCAGGCAAGGCGACATCAGCAATACAGCTTCCTTGCGGATTTCACTATATCACGTCATAAACAAACCAAACCTCGCAGCTAACTTTATCCTACTAAGAAAAGAAAGTTACGAAGATGATTCTACTAGACATCTGCAACAAGGTCACCACTGTGCTCGATTCGATGTCATATCGCTAAGGATTTTTAACCAAGAACTACGAGGCACAGGAGGACCCCATCCTTGCAAACGGGTGGGTCCAATACTACCCAATTTGGATGTAAGTGACTTCAACCGTTTCTGCCGTGTCATAATCTGCCCACCTTTTTTCTTACGCCAATTTGGTGCTGGGTGAGAGAACAGAGCTCTATTGGGCATTCGAAATAAGAGCATACGCAAAACGTGAACAAGCCAACCAAGTTGATGGAGCCTTATTTGTTTTTCTATCGACGAGCTCTTATTGTCAGATCCAAACATACTTCTATGGATGTCAACGTTAGTTATTCGTTGTTGGAAACCAACATGTGCTATACTTCTCAAACAACGATGATCGAATGCGTGTAAGCGTCTCAGATCATCAACTCTAAGAGGCCAAGTTTCACTAGCGTATAGTAAGATTGCACGTATAGATGCATTGTAAACACGACCTTTAAGGCAGAGTGAAATATTGGCATTTATCCATAAATGACGAAGGTTCGAGAAAACTACTCTAGCTTTCGCGATCCGTATTCTCACCTCGTCGGACATATTGCCTACGTTATTGATAGAGCTCCCAAGATATGTAAACCTGTCGACTATGTCTAGATCTTCATTCTGCAGTCGCAACGTTGGAGTGAGTGGTGGGTGATCCTGTAACAGTATCTTACATTTAGAGGGTGCGAATTTCATACCGAAAGACGGAACAACGTCTGTTAATCTATTCAAGGTGGTCTGAGCAGCATGCTGTTGTCGAATAATAGTACGATAACGTCCGCATAGTCAAGATCGAATGGTTTATCGCCCAGGATAACTTCAACTCCAGCATCCCGAATGTGTGGGAGAGTGTTGTTCATAATAGCATCGATTACAAAATTAAACAAAAATAGGTTGTACAACTAGTAACAAATTAGTTCAAATATGACCAGAAGGATAAATCAAAGGCAGATTGAACGGAAATTTTAATCTCGTGCCCATTGAGTTCGTGCTTACTGGGGGCTCATCAGTATGAATCGGTAATACGCCCTCTATCTACTTTATATTTTTGTCTAGAATCTCCATTGATTTTACATAGGCCCAATGATTAATTCTACGGGAGCGTACAATGCAACTTACAATAGTACCTGAATTTTGCTTAATGAAACTTACCATCGTTCAAAGTAAATTCGAATTTTCGCCATCTAGACCAGTTAACTTTGATATTAGAATATTTTGATATTATTTTCGTGAGGACGGTTATTCGAGTTTACTTGCATCTTTTGTATTTGTGTGTGCGTGTGCTTTGTCGCTTATATGTGTGTATATATCAAGCATTTAAGTATATGTGTGCACACAATTTTTCCGCATTCGTGCTGGTGTGAATGGTTATATCTTAGTTTAAATAACTTGCCCACACAAAAAGATATATATATCTGTTACGTCATTTTTTGCTTGTCTATTTTGGGTATTATAGTACGATTCACGCTACGGTTTCTAAAATTGTAAACTGGATAGAATTCAACAAATTTATAACAGTTAAATACTGTTTATTGCGGAGACCTAATATATATGCAATTATGTATTAGGTGTTGCGAACCTAGTAACAAATTAGTTCAGGTGTGACCAGAAGGATAAACCAAAGGCAACATGAATGGAAAGTATAATCTCGTGCACATTCGTTTCGTGCTTACTAGTGACTCATCAGTAGGAGCCGGTATTATGCCCTTTAACCACTATTATCCCACATACCTCACCAAAATATATAGTGGTTAAAGGGCGTAATACCGGCTCCTACTGATGAGTCGCCAGTAAGCACGAAACGAATGTGCATGAGATTATACTTTCCGTTCATGCTGCCTTTGGTTTATCCTTCTGGTCACACCTGAACTAATTTGTTACTAGGTTCGCAACACCTAATACATAATTGCATATATATAGGTCTCCGCAATAAACAGTATTTAACTGTTATAAATTTGTTGAATTTATCCAGTTTACAATTTTAGAAACCGACAAGCAAAAAATGACGTAACAGATATATATATCTTTTTGTGTGGGCAAGTTATTTAAACTAAGATATAACCATTCACACCAGCACGAATGCGGAAAAATTGTGTGCACACATATACTTAAATGCTTGACTTTAGATGATGTTTGCTTCACTATTACAGGTTTACACATTCGTCTAGGAGATTGTACCGTCCTATTATTCCACATTCTTTGACCAAATATATAGTGGTTAAAGGGCGTAATACCGGCTCCTACTGATGAGTCGCCAGTAAGCACGAAACGAATGTGCATGTGATTATACTTTCCGTTCATGATTTCTTTGATTTATCCTTCTGGTCACAACTGAACTAATTTGTTACTAGGTTCGCAACACCTAATACATACTTACATTCAACAAATTTGTTGGTTTGTTTTTTATATCAATCTGGCAACCTTGATACAAATCTTCTATTCTTTCTTCCTCATATTTATAAAGATTCAATGTCTAGCTGCTTGTTTGCATTTTCTACTATATTTCTATTATTTGCCATTACGAAATTTTGACTACTTTGCAGAATGAGGTCAATGCAATCAAATGGGATCCGAACGGACGACTTTTGGCATCCTGTTCGGACGACATGACACTTAAAGTATGGGATATGATGCACACACATTGTGTACATGATCTTCGTGGCCACACAAAAGAGATATACACAATCAAGTGGAGTCCAACTGGTGAGGGCACGAACTACCCAAATGCGCCACTGTCGTTAGCTAGGTAAGTTAAATATTTTAACTGTATAGTACGGTGAAAATTCTGATATTTACAATTATTATGTTGAATTTTGTTTTCACTGCGCACATTTGATAAATATGGTGATCGTATTTTGGTGCTCGGATATATATATTGATATAAACTAAAAGAGGGAGAGAGACCTGGATGGATGTGTCTGTGCTGTTTGTCCTCATTAGCAGATTTGTTAAAAGATGTGTACATAATGATGATTCAATCACATCCTTACAACGCGCCAAGCCTAGCTAGACCAAACGAGGATTTACAACATCCAAATCAAATAGGATTTTATATTGGATACTAAACAGCAAAAGGGCAACACGATGCGTGGCTGGTTTAAATTTTGCACTAGAATTGGAACAAGATTGGCTAGAATGAGACATGGACTGCTCAGAGTAATTCTAGTCTCCTGCCAACAGTCAGTATGAATAATGTTTTAGCTCAATTGTTCAGTCGTAGATGACGGAGTAGATCGCGAGGTAAAAGGTCATTCTCAAAAACCAACGATTAACTATTTTTAAACTGAAGTGGTACAAACCGACTAGCAAAGGCCGTAGGAAGTTAATATGTAATTTATTTAGTGCGTTTTCTGCTATGGTTTAGAAGATGTTGTTAGTAAATTTCTGACTGGTTGCACTTGTAGCGAATGCAATATGAGAACAGCTTTTCTACAATTTCTACTGTCGCAAAATGATTTGTTTCAGACACTAACCAACCTTGAATTGTAGGCTTTAGAGTAGCATCATAATTTCTATTATCTTTCGTGTACATATCTATATTAATATTTCACAGTGTCGTACAGCTTTGTTTTGTGTGTACAAAGGATAAAGTCGTCCTATTGTTACTGTGTGCCGGAACGTTCAATATGAAGTAACTTTATTCGAAGAACGCCCTTTTCTAGTGGGTATGGGTTATTTGTATTCAGAGCTATCCCGTTGCCATTAATCTGTCTACGAAGATCAGGGTATCTTATTTTGCTTAGTCCGTCGTCTTAATCTCAATCCCTATACCAATTGCTACTGCTGACGTTCTACCAAATTAAGACAATTATTTACTGCTTGAAATAGGTGGCCTATGAATAATAGCTGTCTATTCAGCTGGCGTTCTCAGTTAATTGCATTGTTTACGATAATCCATCTGTCCTCTTGAGCTGTGCTTGAAAGGTTCTTGCTTCACGCTACTTCCAATGTAATACTCTTTATTAAAGGGCATATTTATATTTTATTTTTTTATTAATAAATTCACTAAAATTTTCCCTTTATATTTTTCGTCTTTCTTGCAACATTCCATTTTTTCAGTAGGTTAACATAATCTTGTGTTCGCTTATTCTTTCATTTTGTTTATTTGCTATCCCTTTCTTGTTCTCTCTTTCTCTCACACAAGCAAATATGCATTCTTTATGATTTCCACACACACACACACACACACACACACATTTTTTATATATATATATATATATATATATATATATATATATATTAGTGGACATTATAAAGAGTGTATACGTTTTTTTCGTGTGTGTTTTGCAACCGTGGTCGATTTCTATTAGTTTCTAGCTTCGCTCAGCGTGATTTAATTACACTATACCCTGTGTAATGTAAAAATATAATGGGCTATACTACGATTAAATACGAGATAATGCCTATCCTTATTCTTTTTTATACAAACTGCATATACAGTTGCAAACGCTATTATAATTAGTAGTGCTACCATTCATTACCCACATTTGTTGGCAAAAGGCCTAATAAATCTATACTCTTGTGAATGCAAACTCCTTTTCGTAAGCGCTGCTTGTGAATTTTACTTTGTTTTACTGTATGTGCTAGTTTTGTGTGTTATCGTTTGACATAAGCTATATCTATACATTCGTCGCTTCAAATATTTTACAGATTCCCTTTGAATATACACATGCACTTTTGTGGAAATGTTTATTTTATAATACATTTGTTATGACTACAATAAGTTCGTTGTCTCGTCCTTATATTTTCTTTCATTCTTTGTTTTTGTGAAATCGTGTATCGTCAATCTTTGTATGTTTCATTTTGAACACAATTACACGCGCCCTGTTATATATACACTAATATTGTTCTTGTGTGTAATAACGCCTATTTGTTGAAACATTTTTCGTGTAAATGCCATAAAATTTACCCGTTTTTGAGCCTACCAGGTATTACACATATTTACGGTATTTTCAGCTTGGTATAACAGCATTCTTATTTATACCCAACGATTTAAATAGAGATACCGTTATTTATTTAGTAGATTAGGTCCACGAGTTTGCGACTTATGCTTTGAGGGTAAAACACCACTAAAACGCCTATTGAAAATTGTCTCTTAACAACCGTTGTTATGTGCCTTTAGTATGTTATGAGCCCATCGTCGATTCAAATTGACGTCAGCCATTTTATTACAACGACTGTATGACGAAACATGTTGATTATTAATTCAGATGGTAATAGTTTGAAACATTCTGAGTTTGCTGGCTAAGGTTTTTTTGGGTTGTCCGTTAACTCGTATATGGGATTTCTTCATAATTTAGAAGAATGCGCCATATAAAAGTAGTTTACAGGTTTACATTTCTGGGTAGCTGTATCAATAACTCAGGCAATATGAGTAAGAATGTAAATATGAAACTCGCGAAATTTATAATGACTTCTTCCAACCTTCGCCATTTATGGAGAAGCGCACGTTGTGTTATACGCTATTACCACTTTTTCCTTATGTCAAAGACTATAGTTGTTACCAGGCAATCGAACACTGTTGTTTAAGAAGTATAATCGTTATAGACCGACAATAACGAATAAGCAACGCTGACATCCGTAGGCCTGTAATTATTTATTATTTTTAGTCATTTTTTCGCTTCTTAAAATTGTTTTTTATTATTTTCATTTAGAATTTTTCTCATGGGTATGGGGTAATAAGGCGTCGGTTAATAAAGGAATTAGGTTTTGCGTAGTGTCGTAATCGTTCGAGCCAATACCAAATTTGAAGGTTGCAGGATAATTGATAGCACTTGTATGTCGGTAAAATATTGATTCCTGTACATTTCCAGCTGCACAGCTTGTTTTTTAATTGATCAATGGATTCTAACTGGTCCCGTGACCCTGAAACCGTCTTTAAACTGATCGTGCGGAAATTTTTTCCAATACAGATTTTCTGAATTTTCGGGACTTCATTTCCAGTCCTATCCTCAGGGTTGACACCATACTCACAGAGAAAAGAACTTGTAGTAGTAGTAGTTTACTTCCTAAAGTAATTTTCTTGTCTGCTCCAATAACCGGCTTTAACAACAATTGTCTTATAGTCACGTACTAACGAAACTACCAACACCTTTCCTCCACACGCACGACTTATACACACATAAATATAGGTAAACCGTTTGGATTGACATACACGCCTATCCGTGATTTCACGATTTCTAAAAACTACTTTTCCGGGACGTGGAAGGCTCGACAAAATTTTCATTTCCATTATATTACAGTAATTCTCAATTAACAGTTTACCTAACCTAATCCTGTTTGAAATAGCTAATAGAGGGAGTAAGGTCAATAAAACTTCAAAGTTGCGACGAAGCCGAATACGGAACCTACAATAACGGATGGTTGATTAGCCAAATACACCTCTATATATACTCATCTTGAATAAATTTATGAGATACCTGGTAAAGATTGCAAACTCTTGTATATAGCTTAAAACATGCCTCCAATAAAGGTACGTAGAGGGTAACATAAAACGGCATGCAAATGTGGTCATAGTCATAGATCCGATCTGGCCAAGCAATAAATGGAGACAGGTAATCAGATAAAATTGGATGGCTGTAAACGCATTGCATTATGTAACGTTGTGTTATCCAACTACCTCCATCTCTGTAATAAATTTTATCGTCTTTAAAATTTTCTCGTGGATAAATTTATTCCGCGCTTATGCTGAGTCAATTTAGAAGGAAACTTTTTAAAAGAGGTCCAGTATAAATTAGCTCTTTAGTGATTATTACATCAGTATCCTCATTAGTTTTGTAAAGAAACCCGGAAATTTCCTAGATTCCGTCTGTGTTGAACTACTTTATTAATTTTTCCTTTTGCATGTTACGGAAACATATAGCTGTTCACACTTTAAATATTACACCATGGTATTCTTGTTTTTTTTCTTCAAAAGTGCCAGTTTTGATTCGACCGTAAGGCTGTGGGACGTGGATGTTGGGAAATGTCAAAACGTGCTAATGAAGCATAAAGAACCGGTGTACAGTGTTGCGTTCAGTCCAGACGGGCGACTATTAGCTACAGGATCTTTCGACATGTGTGTACATATTTGGGACGTTGCCGTAAGTTTCATTTTGTAAAAAATAGTTTTTCCTTCTAAAGATTTTTCCAGTTGGTATGATTTCATTTATTAGAAAATTTACAAGTCACTAATTAAAAAAGCAATTCAAACTACAAATTTTAACGTGCTTGTTCAATGTTCTGGTTATTGCGACAGGCCATACTTGATTAGATTTGCTGCCCAGCTCGCATCTGTCGACGGCTGTTTATTTTCTGCGGTAATACAAGAGCTTTAATGGCAATAAAGGTAAACGCAATACTGCCTCCTTAGACTCTGATGGAAATTC
This sequence comes from Eudiplozoon nipponicum, assembly GCA_029291075.1. Lineage (NCBI taxonomy): Eukaryota > Metazoa > Platyhelminthes > Monogenea > Mazocraeidea > Diplozoidae > Eudiplozoon > Eudiplozoon nipponicum. The sequence continues at coordinate 224,973 of JAQBSW010000271.1, forward strand.
GTTCATCTGGCTCTTGTCGGCTTCTATGATTGGCAAGCTTATATCCACATTTCTGTAATTATTTGTGTATAGCAGCAAGAATACTTGCTTGTAGGCTATATATATAGTGCTATCCATGCAGGAAAATGGCCTTATTTATGTAGCTTTAGCAGGTTACAATGGGAGGTAGTTTACTTTTCATTATTTTGCGCATGGCCAAAATCTTGTGTTAAACCAGACAAATATAAAATTTCGATTTCGCAAAACGTGCATATGTAAAATTAAGGGCATTAAATTTTTAAAAACACATTGCAAATAAACAGTAACCAGAGTCATTATGCTAGTTTTCTGTTTCTTAAATTTTTGCATTAACGTTTTTGCAAAATGAATGCTTTGCAATACTGGTGTCCAGAATAACATCTTTGTCCAGGTCACGCCTTGAAGTTCACCAGCCATGAATGCATGTCGGACCCCAAAACTATGCCCTTTCTAGCAAAACATTTAAAAGAATAAAGAAATGATGTCTTCACCCACGGAAAGTTAATTAAAAATATACATAAAAGGATAATCAATAAACAAAATGGCATTCCTGAAAAATGGTATGCGTATCTTTATCTTTGTAACTATTATTGTGTTTGGTTGTTTTGAGTGTGTGTGTATGCGTGTGTATGTGACCATTTCAAGTAGTTTTATGTCAATTTATTTCATGTAAACAGAATACATAATGTAGACAGAATGGTTCTGCCAGTTGTTGTGTTTGTTTCTATTTTGTTTGTGTTCAAGACAGACAATGTTTGTTACCATCGTTAAGACTTGACAGACTAAATCATCAGCTAGTGTAGTTATTGTAGCGTGTTTGTTAAATTATTGCATGGTTGTAACGCTAACGTTGCTATTGAAACAAAGTATATATATATATATATATATATATATATATTGTATATAACATCGGCTGTAGATATGTGGACACATTTTAAATTACTAGCGGTACGTAGTTCGAGCCTCTTAATATTCAATTGAATCTGTACAAGTTTTTGGTGTTTGGGCTTTGTGTACCTAAAATTTTTACTGGACTTTGGGGTTGTACGTAATTTCAAATAGAAACCAATTATTCTATTCTATGTAGATCCACTAATGCGATTTATATTAAGTATATAGAGACAACTTTTGATATACATTATCATTTCTATTACTTCAGTGTTTGCTATATTATTGGTCTGGTGTGTAGTCGTCTGCAATGATTTAGCATAACTTATTCTAACTCGATTTAAAATTGAGTAATTATTTGTTACGCACGTGGGGAAATTTTCAAGATCACAAAAGTTTAACTACTTATAATATTTGCGGTTCTATCGTGTAAATCGAAAGTTTCTATTGATTGACTGTTAGTCGAAATGTAAAATTAATATTCTTTAAATCAAGTTTACGAGCTTGAAGTAAACATCAATCCTATTGTATTTAACCAGTCAGATCAATATGTTTATTGAGTTGTTATTACAAAATTAAACGTGCCACGTCTGGTAGTATTTTCGATTTCGTACTCTGATGTTTAAACTTTTGATTCATAGATCCATGACTCGTCCGTTTTGGAAAGCGTTTTTCGACTCGGAGCATTCATTCTATTGTTATAGATTTGCACTCACAATTTCTGGAAATCTAAATGTCTGAACCCTTAATAGACCTCAACATACGCGAACAACCGTCTTTACAAAAAGAAATATAAAAAGAATAAAATCTTTGTTAACAGGTCTGGAGATGATATGATTTATTATTCATATTGCGAGTTGAGTACTTTTTTTAGGTTTACATGAGTGTTGATAATGATAGATCTATTTAGGCGAGACTACTTCCAAACTACAGTTTTAAGATATTGATCTGTCCAGCTAACATACGAATCACCTCTTCCAAACTGGAATCAAAAACCAACTATTGTCCGACACACATTTATTTATTAAATAAAATTATTTATAAGTTTTCTATTTTGAAGCGAACAATTTTTATAAAACATTTAATCAATGATTTTGGGTTTACTATGAATACCCGAGACCGGACTGCTGCCTCCTGCTTTTTCTTAATTATTATTCTGAATTCTTGCGCATTATATTCACATCAGAACTAAATAGAGTCGCAAAGGTAACCATAGCAACAATGCCATTGTAGGCCCGCGTAAAATTTTAGTCATTGTGTCTCTAAAATGTGTGTGGATATTGTTGTAACTAGGCGCCAATTTTTTTATTTTGAATCCTTTCGGAACAAAGACAAGAAGTGACACAAGCATTTGCAACAGCCGTTGTTTGTTCCAACATATTCGTACAAAAGTTCAGAAGAAGTTCAGTGTTAATGGAAAAATACCTGATACTAACAATTATGTGATAGTTGATATAGTGTTTCGTCTTTATAGGTGGGCTAAATTCTTTGGGAACTTATATCAGTCAGAATCCCCGTATGTACGCCCATGTAAACAATGTGGAACACTAATCTCGAACAATTATCAGACCTAAAAATACAGAATTAAATCCTATCAATTAAACATTGCAAAGCTGCAGGCCCCGATGATGTAGTTGATCTTGATTATGCAAATGATATATTATTATTCCGTAAACGAGATTCTGCCAAGGCCACTTTGAATAGATTTAGGTAGATTACCATTGGTTCTGCCTTTCCGTATTAAATTCGCATTCTCTTAATGTAAGCTAGTATCTAACTCTGCTTTAAATATTGTCTTTTGCCCAATAAAGTATATTTTTCACAGTTAGTACAGATTAGCGTAAAGGAAAAGGTATACAGATGTATAATTAAACGAACATTGGTTGCGCGGGTGGTGATAACAATTATTATAATCAAGGTTGCGGTTCTGATATAAACACCTGACCCATTAATTACTTACATATGTCAGTATAAACTAAGAATTGTATAGTGTAGAAAAGGCAATTCATCCAGTAGACCGGTTTCGTCCTTATTGGGAACTCATCAAGTACTGGCCAGAATTTGCCGCGGACAGGAATCTGGTGCTCTAACCACTGAGCTATCCTGCCGCACACTACAGATGTTCACATGGCGGAATCGGCTAGTCTACCAGAATCAAATTTGGTAGTATAGTATCGTCTTGTGGACCTGAATGAGGTTTACCTGCGCATCGTGATTGTTCGTTGAAAATCCTGTGACAGTGTAGTTAACTGTAAAGATAGTTGTTATCTATGAAACGACACACTGAAAACCGCAAGGCAGCTGCATTACCGATTTCGCCTCACCTTAGATAAGTATCTCCATCTGAATTAGATCCGCCTTGACATTCTGTTCTATTTTAAATTTTATTGACTGTTCTTTTATCCTTTTATAGTTCTTTTTCTTATTAGCGTTATTTGGATGGATATATAGAAATGCAGAGGCTGTTTTATTGCTATCTGTGATGATGATGATGACGACACCGATGATGATGATGATGCTGCTGCTGCTGATGATGATGATGATGATGACCATTTTGTAATATTGCACAGTCCAAAATCATCTTCATTAATGATGAAGGTTGAAGAAAGCTACTTTAGCTTTCGCGATTATCATTTTCGCCTCGTCACTCGTATTGCCTCAGTTACTGATACACCTACCATGCAATTCATCCATTTTTTCTACCTGCAAGTTTTAAATGCGGTTCATATTTGATACCCGAACTTGTTTAATAATTAATTAATTCCTTACAGTTATTCCATCGGAAGTTTGGAAAATCAGCTTCCTGTTGAATGTGTTTTCATATCGAAACTATCAGCGTCTAATTCAATAACGACATTAAGCGTTTAAAGCTGTCACTTCGAATTGGATTTGTTTAGCCTTCCTGATTTTGTGCATTGATTAATGAAATTTAAGTTCTATTTCAATTAAAATGAAGGAGCTTCGATTTACATGTATTTGGTAGTTCGGAGACTTCATATAAAGTTTTGTAAAAAGTTTTATTATCCTTTAATATTGCGTTGAACTATAAAGGTTATTCCTAATTTGGCGATGTTACTGAGCATATTTGATAAAATGATCATCAGCTTGTCTGAGTATCTACAGTGTTTGTAGCTTTCAAATTTCTGAACGTTCAGTTTTTTGTTATCTGATAAAGTATATTCATATATGGATTATGGAATATTTGTTCTTTACACGACATAACTCAAATTAGAAATAAATAACATAGCAAAACTACCGCCAGTCACACGTACTCTTGTTGTTCAATGACTGGTTAAATACAATGGAATTGGTGTCCTCTTCAAGCTCGAAAACTTGATATAAAGAATTTTTTAACACCACCCACACAATCAATGATTGTTCAATTGTATGACCTGATGTTCTTTAAAACCCAATATATGGCTAGGGATTATTTTTCGTAGTTACGTGGCAATGAATCGGTCTGCAGTATAGATGCCAGACTATGATGACGAGTCGGATATACAATAATGGAGCAATTTCTGAGTGTTTAACATGCATGGACAAATAAAAATTATTGTTCTATCTCAGAAGTGTCAATTTACTTCCTGCTGTCAGTGATGGTCCTCTTGCATTGTTTTATTCCAAGAAATAATAATATTTAAATGTGTACATAGTGTTGTCGTCACAGATTAATTTCCCGTGTTTTGCTGATATGGTTATTTTATGCGCAAATGATGCTGTAGATCTGCAATAAGTTTTGTAGTCCTTATTTACTGGTGCACGATGTGTATATTTTCTTTATATTTGTGGTTGATAAGACATAGTAGATTTATAGGCTTCCACATGAATTTTACTAATTGCTGAACAAGATTTACACACTTGTAGTGCATTTGGAAATGAAGACTGTGCGATGTATTTCGGATCTACAACACTAAAAGTGTGAGAATTGCCTCACTGTCTATGCAGATAGTAAACTGAATAAAGCTGTGCCATCTTTTCTTATCCCCAGAGTTTAATTATGCTTTGAATTCTTCCCCAGATTAACCCGTTTTGGGCTAACGCTTAAAAATATTATTCTAATCCACAGCTAAGTTGAATTTACCCGTCCGTGTTTGATGAATTACTCTATTGTTCTTATTACACATTATTGGGAAGGATCTCAAATTTGCCTCAGGTAATTGACGTGGATATTTGTTTTCAAGGTCACCACCGTATCGTTCTGTAATCTGGATATCAGCTTATCCTGGTAAGCTTAATTAATATAATGTATAAATTGCAAGAAATTTAATCATAATATTATGGCTGGTTTATCAAATATTGAGGATACAGAGCAGTTAGTAAGTGAACTTCAGGAATGTAGTTTAAAAGATAGTTCAGAGGAATTTAAGTGTTCCAAACTAGATGATCAATTCGCATATATTGATTATCCGGGCCTGACATCTCAGAGGCTCTTTTATGGTAGTGGCCAAAGAGCCTCTACAAAAATGGCTATTCAAAATAGCAACATTGGCCTTAGTTGATTAGAGGGATATTAACTATGGTTTAAAGTTTAGCGAATTAAGACTGTTTCTGTGTGGCATGAACATGTACTCACTATTATTCTGATAATGTGAAGGATGAATTTATGTGAAATGTTTTCAGGGTCGACTCATCCTCGAGTGGTGTCTATTTTCTTCAATACCTACTTGATCAGAGCTGCATGGTAGTCCTGGTCATTAGTAGTTGCAATAATGACTTCAGTCTGTCCAATAAAACCCCTTTTTTAAGATTGTAGAAGCCTAGTTCATTTTTACATAATGGTTCTATGCACTGATGGAGAAAATTCATGTTTATTTTAACTCAAGCACATACCTTGGAGGTTTCTTCAAACAAACCAGAAACTTAAATGTGCGGCATGGTGGCTCTGTGGTTTGAGCACCACTTTCCGAAGCAGACGTGCTCAGGTTCGAGCCCTGTCCGCGGCAATTTCTGGCTAGGACATGAGTTCCCAATAAGGACGAAACCGGTCTACTGAACAAATTGCATTTATACACTATACAATTCTTAGTTTATACTGACATATGTAAGTAATTAATGGGTCAGGTGCTTATATCAAGATCTTAGCCTTGATTATAATAAACCAGAAACTTATTTGCTTATTAAACTTATACTATATTCATCGTGTCTTTTATACTAGTAACAAACCGGTTACCATCTCTTTTTATTGATCTATCGACGTTTTTCTTCAGGTTGATAGAGCAATGGTGGATTCACCTGTTCACGTAGACGTAATTTTTTTATAGCAGCTAAACTATCATTGATTGCGTGGGTGGTGATAAAAATCCTTCAAACCGATTTTGCGAGCTTGATATAAACACCAATCTTATTGTAAACTTGTGCTAGTTTACTGAATTGTCGTAGAATATCACGTTTTCGCGGAATATACGCGATTTGTTTTCCTGTGTCCTATAACTGATTAAATTGATGATGAATAAGCCATTTTAACATTTACCATTTAAAGGATAGTCTGTCCTGAATGTTTTTCTAATCCTAATATACCTTTGTGTGTGTTTATGTAAAATTTAGTGTGTTTGTGTGTGTATTTAAACATACTGCTTATGTCTTGTATTAATGCGTTGACCTTCACGAATATACACTTAATAGTTAATAGTAGCATGTCTGCTTCTCGGGACGTTCAATTTAGTTCTGTATTGTCTATTTGCAACTACAAATCATTGTACGTGTGTGTGTATTTGAATCTTGTAGCAACCCTGCGTTGTATATATTTAATGTTCTTGCTTATACCCCTGTTGTGTGTATGCATGCTTTTGCTTACTTTGGTGTGTATGTACTTGTTCGTTTATATGCGTATGTCCAAACAGATTACAACAAATGTTTGCAGTCTGAAGCTATCAACTGACTGCCTCGATAACTTACAGACTAATATTGATTTTCTGCTTTCAGTGTATACTTGTAGGACTTGAAAATAATTTGCTCATAGATTCTGTACTGCATAGAACACGCTAACAAACTATGATTTTCTCTCGGTACTAGTAATTTCGTCTCTTATTTTCTACTTTGTTTTTTTCGTTTTCCTAAAGCTTTATGGCTGGTTTTGATTATGGTTGATAAACCGTAAAGTAGTAATTTAATGTAATCACATAGAATAGCAAAAGAGACAAGCTCTGGTTATGGCTATTTTTTGTGTAAAAGAAACGTGTGATATCACTGGAATAAAAACAGAGAGGAAAGATGAATATTAATCATTGTGACCACTTTTTCGTGGCCCTACTGGAATGATTTTGAATTTCGCATTATTTTATATATCTAAAAAATGAATCGTAACGGCGCATCTTAATAAATTTTAAGATTTTATAAGTTACTTAAAATTTTGCTCCGGACTAATGTGAATAAAATATTGGTGTTACTTTGTTGCGTTGGATCTGTGAAATGCTTTTCGCGTTAGAATACTTGGAATATTTATTCTCATGAATCATTTTAAATTGATTCAGAATTATTTTTAAAAGGGTTTAAATTCTATTCAACCAATCTCTGTATACACATATTTTTAAGCTTCGCTTGTAATATTTTTTTGTATTTCTGTAACCCAATCTAAACTGAATGGGATTCTATTGTAGTTGTTATAACGTTTCAACCTAACGAATTTACATTTTTTGGGTGTTGGCTATTCTGTATGTTAACTGGTTCTTATTTTGTGAATCAAGAATTTCGCATCCATTGCATTATTATTAATTCGTATATTTCGGCGTCCGGTTCCATACACCTTTGACAATAGTAAGCTCATCGCCTCAAGGAATTTGACTTAATGACGGGAAAATCTCGTGTTTGGTCGGGTTATGGTCTATAACGAATTAAACCTCAACTTTATTACTAGCAGTTGCGTACGACAAGGCTGTCTACTTTTGAAAGTTATGTTAACTTTTGTAATAGATGCAGTTATAAACCATACTGTTCCATACGTTTATGATGCAGACGTAGGTTTTTCTGATGGTAGATTGGTTGATTTTATCTATGCAGACGATATTGTATTAGTGGACAGTCGTGAATCTGACCAGGCCATTTTGAATAGATTAGCAGTTTTTGTTCCTTCTTGTGGCATGAAATTCGCACCACTCTCATCATTCTGCGGCTCCGAAGTGAATATCCAAACTTAGTTGACAAGTTTACATACTTATATAGCTGTATCGATAACTAAGGCAATATGAGCAACGAGGTGAGTAGAGAATCGCGAAAGCTAAAGTAGCTTTCTTCAACATTCACCATTCATGGATATATATAAGTATCTCGCTCTGCCTCGAAGGTTATGTGTAAAATGCAACTTTAAGTGCAGTTATATATTATGCTGGGGAGACTTGGTTCTGTAAAGTAAAAGATTTTAGACACTTAGTGGCATTGAAACACGTGTTTGAAAAGAATAGTATATACAGATTAATAACGTTGACGTCTGCAGACCTTTTTTGGATTGCTCCTCAGACAACCAAATAAGGCTGCATCGACTGCATTGGCTCGGTGACGTTTTACGTATTCCTTCAATTAGATTGCCAAATATTCTTTCAGCCAGCGACAGATCAGCGTAAGAAACAAGATGGACAGATTTTCACATGACCGAAGCAGCTAAAGTTAATTATAGTCAAATTAGGTAGTATAGGACCTGCTCGTCTGCCGCACTGATGTGTATATGCGCAACATATTTCTTCGTTTAATACCCTGCGATATATGTCATTAAGTCGAGCTCTGTGGCTACGTTGTTATAGATTTCTGGTAAGAAGCATGCTAATAACAATGTGCAATGTAAAACTTGTAATGGAGCTGTATTACTGATGTCATCTCGCCTCAAAGCGTACCTGACAATAACGTAGTAAGCAAGAAACTTAATTTTTTTTACTTTACTGCGGCTGACTCCTTTTGGAGGATAAGCCGGCTCCATTTTCATGGAGTTTCTTGGGAATTTGGTACAAGTGGTGTCCCCTCACCACTCGTAAGCACGAAACGAATGTGCATGAGATTATACTTTCCGTTCATGCTGCCTTTGGTTTATCCTTCTGGTCACAACTGAACTAATTGTTACTAGGTTCGCAACACCTAATA